>VWZF01003096.1:576742-619494 GCA_013396755.1 Sclerurus mexicanus
TGGGGGCGGGATGGTCCTGGGGGCGGGATGGTCCTGGGGGCGGGATGGCCCCGGCACAGCCCCCAAAGTTGCCCCTTTGGCACCATCGCGGAACCGTTTTGGCTGGAAAGGACCTGGATCCTCGAGACCATCGACAAAAAGACCGAGATCGTCGCGTCCAAGCTGTGACCCACCACCGCCTTGTCGGCTGGACCAGAGTGCTGAGTGTCATGTCCAAGTCTTTCCTTAAACACCCCCGCGGGACGGTGACTCCACCACTGCCCTGGGCAGCCCCTTCCAGTGCCTGAGCACCCTTTCCAGGAGGAAATTCCTCCTGCTGTCCCACCTGTCCCTTCCCTGTCCCACCTGAGCCCGTTCCCTCTGCTCCTGTCCGTGTTCCCTGGGAGCAGAGCCTGATCCCTCCTGTCAGGGAGTTGCAGAGCCAGAAGGTCCCCCCTGAGCCTCCTTTTCTCCAGGCTGACCCTCCCCAGCTCCCTCAGCTGCTCCTGCTGCTCCAGCCCCTTCCCAGCTCCGTTCCCTTCCCTGGACATGCTCCATTCCCTTCCCCAGCTCTGTTCCCTTCCCTGGACATGCTCCATTCCCTTCCCAGCTCCATTCCCTTCCCTGGACATGCTCCATTCCCTTCCCAGCTCCATTCTCTTCCCTGGGCACGGTCCAGCCCCTTCCCAGCTCCAGCCCCTTCCTTGCACACGCTCCAGCCTCTTCCCAGCTCCGTTCCCTTCCCTGGGCACGCTCCAGCCCCTCCGTGTCCTTCCAGAACTGAGGGGCCCACAACTGGATGCAGCACTCCAGGTGTGACCTCACCAGTGCCCAGCCCTGTGGAAGAGTCTCTTCCCTGCTCCTGCTGCCCACGCTGTTCCCAATCCAGGCCAGGATACCACTGGCCTTGGCCACCTGGACACAGGGTGGCTCATGTGCAGCCAGCTGTTGACCCCCAGGTCCTTTCTTTCATTTGAACACTCTTCATGGAGAAAAAGATAATGTTTCTCGAGAAACGTTGGAAAAGCGGTTGTGCTTTGGCAGCCAGACTGCGCTGAGCCAGGATGGTTTGTGCCATCCAAGGGCGTGACCTGAAGTGGGTCTGAGGGCACCTACCTCAGCTGCTGTAATTTTTAATGAACTTTTGGTTATTGCCATGCCTGAACCCAGATCTCCACACTGCCGAGAGGCATCTGCGCAGTCAGACCTGGCCAAAGACTGCATTGTGGCTTTTAGCTATCATAAGATCTCCCTGTGACTTTTCAGGTTGAGGAATCGTGTAAAGGTTGTGTAAATTCCAGGAATCCTGTAAAGCCAAAATATCCCTGCCAATGGCAAGGGGTTGGGCTCAGTGGCCTTTAAAAAGTCCCTTCCAACCCAAATCATTCTGTGATTCTATAAAACTGCTTTTACAGGAGAAAGTGCCTCCAGAAGCCTGCTCAGGAAACAGGAAACGACTCCTCAAGATAGAAATTGATAGGGGAGTCAAGGAAAGGCTTTGTTAACTTGGTTATATCCTGAGAAAGCCTGAATGCAGCCTGTAGCCGAAAGAACTGAAAAAACACAGTCTATATTTCTTCTGAGGGAAAAAATGTACTTTGTTGTTTTAAAGTAAACACGTGTATCCTACAGAAGCCAGCCCTTCACTTCTTGCCTTGAGAGCCTGTGCCGGACTGTTCACAAGGTCTGCATGGCACATACTGCAGGTCAGCAAGCCTGGAAATTGTCCTGCTGCTGGCAGATGTTCTTCCATTCGGTGCCGCACATCAGCGTGGTGGCTCCTCTTTTTGCCTCCCCTGCAGAGCATTAACGTGGCCGTGATGAGCGTCTGTGCTGCGGATCCCCCGGACACCCCCAGCGCCAGCAGAAGGGACGCGGTGCTTTACAGAGTCACCGCCGCATCGCTGTTGTTCAGGCTGGCATGACACATCTCCAGTGGAAAGTTTGATTTCCCCCACTCGCCCCAGTTTTCCTCAGAACCTGAAAACAAGCCAGCTACTGTGAAAGCGGTGCTGAGCTGATGCTGTCGAGGCAGAAGCCCTGGAAACGATGCGCTGATGGAGCTCCTTGGGTTCAGTAGCAGCCTGTCTGGTTGGGAGTGGACACGGCAGGACAGGCAGCAAGGAAGGCACATGGAGCAGCTCCACATGAAGGAGGGAAGGATTAGGATAGAGGTGAGAAGCGGGCAAGGACTCTTGAGTGGGATGAAAGGGTGTTTGCCACAAATCCCACTCAGGGGAGCAACGGGATTGTCTGTCCATGTGTGGGAGGTTCCCATAGAAAATGGAAAAAATTCAGCTTCGTGCAAAATTCTTGGGTTTAAAGAGAGTAATTTTTAGTATCTAAACCCAAATAATTTTCTTTATTTTTCTTTTTTAACTAATCACTTCCCAGCATTTCAAAGCACATATATAGGGCCATCCTCAACAGTTTACGTGAAGTCCTCCCTGCTATTTCCAGGGTAGTGATTCTAATAAATCCTGAGAAAAATATATCTGCTGCTATTTAATATTAGCCATTAAAATCCACCCCATACTCATAATGCAATTTCACCTTGACACACATACTTAAAGCATTCAGACAGATCAAGTGAAACAATTGTATTTCACTTGGTAACCTTAAACTCATTTAACTAAAATTAGAATTAAGTCTCATATCCGTATAAATACTTGACTTCTGCTTTGGTTTTAATATGTTACCTACTGAAATAATCTTTCAAAGCATTGCAGCATATTCCGCACACACCCATTTCTTTCCCAACACAGGAAAAAAGCATCCTCATGTGAAATAATTGTGCCTTAAAAGCACAGAACCTGCAGAACTTCTGTGACTTTGCAATGCTTATGGGGTGAATAATTATAAAAATACCTTGGTCAATAAATTGTTACAACTGGAAACTTGGGCGAAGCAGAGTGAGTCATCCTGCATGGCAGGAGTGGCCTGAAAGGAAGGAAGGAAGGACTGTTTGATAGGATGGGCACCTACAGTTAACCAGCTGTCAAATAAGAATATTTGTGGATAAGATTCACATCTGTGCTGGGCTTGGACAGCACAGTCATGAACCTTATCTACAGATATTAACTGTAAATTAATAGTTACTATAAGTTAACTGTAGAAATCAATATGTTATTACTTTCTCATCTTTTATAACTACACAGATCAGGTTAAATGAATGAAAACAAGTGGAGAGAGAGTAAGAACAAAGAAAAGAATTGCAAAAAAAAAGATGAAAAGCAACATAAAAACCCAAGAGGAAACAGTTTTTATAAAAGCAACATTTACAGGAAATTCTGTCAGCTCTCAGAAGGCCAGAACTCCCAAGGCTGGCAGTTTCACTCTTAGAATAGACCTTTTAGGGGAAAAAAAAAGAAAAAGAAAAAGACAAGCAGTGTTTTCTTTCCTTTTGATAAAAAATAAAAATTAAAAAGGCAGCAGTGTGATGTGTGCCCACAAGGCAAGTTGAAATAACAAATTAAGAGCATCATTAGTCTCTGCCCTTCTACAGCAGCTCAAACCAATCACTAGCACACCTATGCACCAAGTTATTTGACCCATTTAGGGCTTAGGAGGTCCAGAATGTTTTTAGTAAGAATTATGAGGCAGCACTCATTAAATTTCAGTCTTCTCAGACTTATTTAGCATCAGCATTTGTTCACAGGCAACATTTGTGTGTACAGGAAGGGAAAATGCTAAGGAAAACTGCTCAGAAGTTTCAGCCTTCAGTAGCAGACCTTGGTGGCTCCATGTGTGTCAATTTTAATATAATAGGTTGATAGAAACAACCCCCGTGGAGAAAAACAACCTGCATTTGCTAATAAAACAAATAGATAGTTTTAGGATCCCCGAATGAAAACTGCTGTACACCCCAGCATTTCATTACCAATACATACATGTCAGTTTACACCAAAAAAATGAAAGACAGAAAAGTCCCTTGCTCGCCATCAGCCTCACAGTGTTACCAGCCACCAGAGAAGCCACTCAGGCAAGCTTAGGAAATGTCACTTGTCACAATCTGGCTGGTTTGGGCAACCCAAGGAGAAGTTTCCAGCAGCTTCCTACCCTGCTCTTTGTCATGCAGGGGCTTCCTGCTGGCCCCATGGCTTTTCTCAGCAGACACAATGAAAACAACAGTAATCACAGCAGACATCCACTCCCCGGCCACCAAGTAGCCAAAAAGACTCAAAAGAAAGCAAATGAGTCAGCAGATCCACCAAGGAATCAGTGCAGAAAAGTCAGAATTCACGAAGTCTGGGTGACACAATTGGGATCAAAATTCAGAAAGGCTGGATGACCAAACTCAGATGCTTTTACAGGTGGATGATAAAAGAAACTCCTCTGCAGTCTCCAGTAGGTGCACTGGGGGCAAACACAGCAAAGGATTGATGTCACAATGCACAAGAGATGCAGTTCTGTATTAAAATAGGGCTTAAAGCCATCCTGTTTCAAGAAGTTCTTCCCCAGTCAAGGACAGGTGTGCAGAGGATGTGAAATTACTTGGGAAACAGCTGAGGCAGCCATTATCAGTACAAGTACAGAATGAGTCACAGAATCTTACTAGTTACTAAATATTCATATCTATTGGGATTTTATAGAAGCAGAAGGGTACTGTCCTGTAAATAGAACTCAAAAAGAGAGCTACTAGCCATGAAATCAGAAGGTGTTTCATAAAATGGCTTGTTTAACTTTGACTCTCTTAGTCACTCTCTTGCAGATTATCCTAAATAATCTTGTAGAGCAACTGTGGGTAGTTGCTGTAAAAGTGGATAAAAATCTACCTCTGAATCTGTTCATGTGGGACAATCTGCACCTTAAAAGTTTCTGCAAACCCAGGAGGAATGAAAGACGTAAGCTGATTATTTTATCTCTTTTCTGAAGTGAGTCTGGGAAGTTGCCTCATTTTCTTTCATTAAAACTGTAATGTTGGGAAAAAATATGCTAAAACAAAAATAAAACATTAAAGGCCTGTGCAGCTTTTCATCTTCTTATTGTGGATTTAAACACAGCCCATCCTTTTAGCTTTTCTCATGTATTTCAACCGAATTTGTAATATTTTATTCCTAGCAGATAAGAATTGTATATTTTAGCTTTACTCTTTTTATTCTCCTGTGCTGAATTTAATAAACCACATCTTGCAGTCTACGTTAGACTGTGGCAGTAACACCCAAGCCAGACCAAATTATAGTTCCTTCCCCTCTGCAAACCCTCCCCTTGCCTGTCCCATACCTTTCCCATTGGGAAAGGGCCATGCACAGATGGGTGCATTCAGACTGGAAACATCCAGTCGGTCTCTTGAAGAAAGGAGGCTCCTCAGCACTTCCCTTCCCTTCTCCCTCCCATTCTCAGTCACTACCCCAACTCTGCTTGGATGAAAGTGTGCCAGAGGAATGAATTAGATTTTGTAAAAATGTTCAGTTCATTTGCAAAATGCTTTGTTTCTGCACACAGGATGGCTACTCCGAACAACCTTGATTCAAATGTCTCCCTCATTATAAGAGCTCACCTTTGTAAGTCTGAGGTTCTTTAAGCCTAATTTTCATGGACTTTCCTTTGCTTTTCGAAAACAAAAGAAAAAAAGTACCGTCTCTCTAAGAAAGTCCATCTTTTAGATCTCTCTCCTGTACAAACCTGTGATGCTTTGTATGCTGTATGCTCTTAGCCTAAGGTCTTCCTTGGCCGTTGGACTCATCCAAGGTCAGATCAACCGTCTAATGGAGGAGACTTTCAAGGAAACATGCAAAGTTGGATGGGGCTCTGAGCAACCTGATCTAGTAGAAGGTGTCCCTACTCACTGCAGGGCATTGGACTGGATGACTTTTCAAGTTCTCTTCCAACCCAAACCATCCTGTGCTTCTTTGACAGTCGGTCGAGAAGGCCTGTCTTTCGGGTGACAGATTTTGGACGAGCAGAGCTCATGTTTCTCCTGCTAAATAGTCTGTCGTGATGAGCAAGCTGCAGTTTGGTTTGTTGTTACGCCAGAAGGGTTAAACCTGGATGCCCAGCCGGAGGCTGGGAGCACCAGCATGTAATTTTGGGATATGGAGATCACTGATCTCCCCTCCCTGCTTGTTCCTTCCCCTACAGCTCCTCAACAACTTGTCTCTGCTCCCACATGGACTGGAGTTAAGGCAGAGCTGCTTCTCTGCCGCATGCCTGGGAGGATGCAGTGGAGAGTGAGGAGCTTCAAGAAATATGACTTCAGAGCTGCTTTTGGGATACTGGGCCATGTCCTTGGCTGTCCGTCAGCATGCCCCATCTCTAGTCTTGGTACCCCCAGCTCACTACATCCTCCCTTGCATCGTCTGTGTCTCTGCTGATGCTCAGACAATGACCAGTTGAGAGGACAGAAGGGACATTCTCTGTACTAAAAGCCCCCCTGCCACCAAAGACTAAATAGACAAAAGAAGCCATTCAGGGAAAATCGGTTCAGTCACTGTAGCCAAGAAGCAAAATAAAAAAAAAAACACTTGGAATGAACAGAATCTTCTGAAAATATAGCTGTTAGCTCTATAGAGTCTCTGGAAAGCTACAAAGCACACAGGAGCTAAAGGTTTCAAGAGTTTTGCAACTCAGCCATCCTTAGGTAGATGCTTGCAAGAACACTAAAAGCTGATTTTTGACGTCAAGACCATTCCCCTATCAAACATCAGTCCCTCGATCTGCTGTTCAGAAAGAACAGAGAGTCACCATGAAATACATGAAGTGGCTTTGATACAATTTGCAATTGCAAATTAAAGCAAAAGCACCTAATTTGCCATTAATCCCAATCCACAAGGCAGAGCATTGAAACCTCATTCATTGGGAGGAACTGAATTCCTGTTTTCTTCTGTGTCCTTAGTTTTTGAATAATAAGAGAATTTATCCTCCTAGTTTGAAGCATGCTGTGTAAACACTCACACAGCTACTTATGGATTATCAAAGCAAAGATTGCTAGGGAAGGAAATTATATTTTTAAACTCATCACTGGATACCATAAACAATGGGGAAAATGTATAAAATGCTTTATAAATAGACTGTTTCCTGCTAAAGTTGCGTATTTTTTTCTTCTTGAAGTTCCAATAGCAAGCTACCTAAGGAGGAGATTTGAAAATGTAATAAAGTAACAACTCCATAGGCAAGAAAAACTAAAGTTTTCATATCTCTAAGCCACATTTTTGCTTTCTGGGATCCTCAACGTACTGTCCCCATTTTCATGACACTCATGGAAATACCAGGGAGACAAAGTCAAGCGTTCAGTAAAAGGGAGTGATTGCAAAGGGAGGGGAAATTCTAAACCCTGCATCCTCTTCTTTTACTCATCAAGAATAGGAAATCTGTAGCTTCTGCAACTATTATTAATTTCTTCCATTTTGGAGCTCAGAAAGATTATGGCATCAGAGAATTTAGTTACGTGAAAAGCATTTATCGGAGTAGATCAACTGCAACAATCATCTGACAGTTCATCTTTAATACGTTAATTTACCTCCAACTATAAGCCCATTATTTTAAAGTCATATGAAAAAGTTAAAATCAAGATTTAGCATTTGATTTATTAAACAATTAATTGTAATTGTGATGGAGTTAACTTACAATAAACACCAGGGGAGGGTACAGAGGACAGGCTACAACTTTACAGGATGGTAATGTCAATCCCTCCTGCTCCTGTTTTTGCACAGAGATTCAGATTCCTCTCAGTGAAAGGTATTTTAATTAGCATTTAATCAATATTAGAGATTTAGATACCATTTTAAATCACAGAATTCTCTTTAAAATAGCACCTCGCTGTGACTGCCCAGTGTTTTTTTAACCTAGAATGTAGTTTTTCTTGGTCTACTTTTGAGCTTGAGTCGTTCTCAAAACACATTTCACATCTCCCCATCAGCTCAGTTGTTGCAACTGAGTTTTTGCCACCAGAACTGTTTGACTTCAAAGGTTAAGAAAACACAAAGGCTCCAGAACATAAACATCTTTATGTAGTAATGCATACCTGGCATACCATTGTCATCAACGCTTTGGTGCAGCTCCCAAAGCTCTAAAATTGTATTGGGAATTTTATGTGTGATTGGTCACTCCTGTGTTTTCCTACAGTGAAAAATAAGAAATGACCCTGGATGTGTTCATGAGCAGGGAAGGCTCATAAATGGGAATGTTACTGATTCAGCAGACACCACCAGATACCATTTGTGTTAATTTTATTCCCTTGTTTGAAGGCTTTACAAACCCACAGACACATTGAGCTTCTCTTTCATTCTACCTGTGTTTCTTCTTACAGTGAAGTTGGTTGCACAACAGGTAAATTGGATTTAATGAGTTTTACCAGAAGGGTATCCCTCAGGGACACTCCTTTTCAATTCATTTACACAAATATAAATCTAATTCCTCACTCAGTACCTCAAGGCATCCTAAGCTTCCAGATAATCACCAAGAGTTCTTTTCAGCTCACCTTCATTTGGAAGTGTTCAAGGCCAGGTTGGATGGGACTTTTGGAGGAACATGGTCTAGTGGAAGGTGGTGGAACAAGATGACCTTTAAGGTCCCTTCCAACCCAAACCATTCTGGGATTTTATGAGAATATTTAAAGTTATTTTCCTTTTTTTTTCCTCACCTTGTGTTTATGTCTTCCAGCCTTCCATGCCCTCCCTGGATGTGACGCTGTAAATCCCCAAGGAAACAAGCAGCAAGAGACTTCCCTGGTTTGTTATCATGTAGAAGTCAGATTTGAAAGCTTTTACTCCTGTTCACCTCATCTCCAGCTCACCTGTGGATAAGTACAGGTGCCCCCAGTTTTAACAAATCCCATCTCACAGAACAAGAGGCAATAACAACTATTCCCTCACTGGAAGCCACGTGACCAGGTCTCAGTTTAGCAACATCTGGCTTTCCAAACAGAGAAAACAGAATGAATAACGCAGCACAAACAGATGACACATGACTTCGTTAGTCCCCTATGAAGTACAACACACACTGAGCATTTTTCTCATGCTGAACCCAAGTGCTCAGGCTCACGTTCCCTTCCAGGTCACAGTTGGGATGGCAGATGTTCTCCCAGTGTGTTGCTCTCCTCGTATCCTGTGGTGGGGATTGCCAATTTATTCAGGTTCCAGAGTACAAAGAGGAGCTGGCTCAATGGAGCAATTGTTCACCCCACTACTCGAGGAAATTTTACAGCTTCTCTCGGTCTCCTGCTTTGGGGAGCTGACATGTGAAGGGGCCAGGAGCAGAGCTGGTGGCACAAAGCAAGGGGTGCTCTTGGTAAATATTTCTCCTGCTGCTCTGCACGGCTGGAAAACCACTGGAAAAAATAGTCCATACTCATTATTAGTTCATTAACATGCCATTAGTTTGGGGGGGGGCACTTACAGACTTGTCAGTGCTAGTTGTCTAAAAACTGATTTGTAGAATCAACAGCAACAGACACATTCAAAGTTCTTTGGTAGATAAGACATATACAGGTTTTTTCTGAGACATTCCATGACAATTTTAATAAACAGAAACCATTTGATGAACTGTTCTGATAACAGCTGATATTATTCAGCTGAATATCTTGAGCAACGAAAATTTGGTGTGTGTTGTAGAATAGAGCAGCTTAGAAAAGGAACAGAGATGAGCTGAGAGATGGGTTGTGTCAAAGCCACATCACTCTTGTGCTGTCTGGAACGGGACAGGATGATTTCCAGTCCTCACAACAAGGACATGAGGCTGTATAGTGCCATCAAGACCCTTCCGAGCATGTTAAGAGTCTCCCTACACCATAACCTCCTGTTTTTTCACATTTCTCGGAGCTGGTAGAGTTGGAATTCTTCAGTAAAAGGCTAGTTTGAGGAAAGATTATGAGGGATGGCACAGCACAAGCACCCTTGTTAGGCATGTGCAGTCCTAGAGCTGTCAAGAGGCAGAACCCACCTTTGCACCAGTCCAAAAACAGGGAGGTGCTGCCTGGTTAACACAAGAGCAGAGTGGAGCACTCGTGGAGATAACTTCTCTGGCTCTCTCCTGTGTATCCTTGATGCAATCTATGATGATATGTATCCTGATGACCCATGATAACTCCTCTTGAGATCAGTAGGCTAATGACCTGTAAAATTTCATGACATAAAATAATGACCTGTAGGATTTCACCAAGGGGCTTTCAGTGAGGGAAGTTATCATTCCCTGGGATAAAATAAGCATTACTAAGCACAGGGTGTTGTGATTAGAAAGTCTTTTTTCTTAGACAACTAATGCTCTCTTTTAAGACTTCTGTTATGTAAACACTTTCAGCTCAAGATTGAGTTCCCAGCCTTCTCTTGGATAAGTTACCAAGGCTGAAGTCTTTTTGTTAGACCTATTTTTGGCCTTTGGACACTTTGTGATCACTTTGAAGTCTCTCCAAATTTTTAACAGTGTAAAAATCCTGGATGTGAGAATTGGGTACATTCTAGAAGTAACCTTTCCATTAGGACATGCAGAACTAACATAAATGTTTTTATACACGTCTTTGCAGCCACCTCTTTTTCTTACCTTATTTATTTACAGAGCTTTTAAGTCCTCTTTAGAGAATGCTTTCTGCAGATCTGGTTTTATTAAAGTTGCTTTCCTGACAAAGATCATCTACTTGGAACAAAATGAGCCAGACCTGAGTCCATAATTAAGTTTACTGTAACTCCTCCTCCTCCATGGGTCTCCTCTGGAGAGTCTCTACTCAGTTTGAAGGTCACCTTTTACCAAGGCTGAACCTGGAAAGCTTCAGTCTGAAAGCGAAGGCTCCATGGAAGCTGGAAGCAACTCAAAGTAAGTTACACAGTGTGGGAAAGTCAAGTAAGCTGCTTGCATTGTTTAGACAACTTTGTGTATATGAGTCACAGGCAACGAGGGAAGGAACCATCCTCTAAAATGTAAATTCAGAAACCAGCATTTGGGACACCTTCCATACTCTCTTGTTGCTCACTTGTAGGTGTTGGTCACTGGGGCTACCTGATGTAGCCATTCTTTTTAATGTACATTTTTCAATATTTTTTGAGTCTGGAAAATTATTCTGCCTGGAAAGAATTACAGGAGGATAAGATGCTGTTCTCACAAATGATGATTTTTAGCTTAAATTATAGACCGTTTATTTACGTAGCTTTGTGAGCTGAATCACAAGATAAACAGGTACACCCCTGTCTCTGGTTCTTCACGTGCGTGGTGATGCCAATGTCATGTTGCTTGGAAGCTTCTCTGGCTCGGCTGACCTCGTGTAGAAATGTCTTATCAGCTTCTAGTTGCCCCATCCTTGGCTCTACAGAAGTCTCTGGCCTCAGTCTCCTCACTCCAGCTGTGTCCTCCTCCCACCTCGTTCTTGTTATTCCAGAGGCGTTGTTCCATGTTGCTTTACTATTCTCAGTGCACAGAGTTTTGAAGGCTGTAGCAATTTATCTGGAGAGCTGACAGGACATTTGAAAACACCTTTTTGGTCAAAAATGTCAAGTAGGCAACACTGTCTGGATCCCGATGACTCCTGTGATTGAAAACCACTCAGGGAGATAAAGGTTGTTGTAACATTGTCTTTGTTCCCCGTGATAAATTTAAAGTGACACTTTAAAGTCACTTTTAAAGTGATATAATCAGCCTGAATCCCAGAGATTTTTCTTTGGAAAAAAATTAAGACTGAATTGTTTTAAAACTTTGTGGAGTAAATTCAATTTGAAACACTCAAAGATAAAATTTTTGAGTTTTGAAAAACTTAGTCTTGAACTTTCTCCTGAGCGAGGGAAGGAAAAGAAATCTTAATCTGAAGCTCTTGAGAGTCTGCAAATATACAAATGCTTTCACATTTAGCTATTGATTGTTTTACATTGTTGTTGCTGCACCCTTAGAATAAAGATTATCAAATGGCAGCTCCAATTCGTAAGCTGACTTCTCAGGGTTTGACTCTGGTTTTCTCACACTGTATTTTACAGCCAGCTTCAAAAATTGTAAAACCTCTCAGCATGGCAGGTGAGGACCTTATGGGCATCCTCTGTTCATCTGTTTAATAGACAGTTGTTGCTGTTTACTGTGAATTTTGGAAACAAAGTGGTATTAAAGGTAGAGGCTTGCTCTGATTCTCCCACTGTCTGGTGAGGATGGTGATCCATAGCAGTCATTAGCATATGCAGAGTAACATCTTTGTGCATGATTTGTCTTGATTTACATCAAACCAAGACCAGTGTGTATTGCACCTCCAACTTCCACCCACTATCTCTGTCCTCCTGGAGATGCCTTGTGAAGAGTTACCACTGTAATTCCACGAACACAGGCACTGCTATGGAAAACAAGGAAAGCTCTTTGGAGGAAAAGTTATCTGTGTGTATATATATATGTACATTATGAAATTTATCTTCTCTAACTGATGCACTGGAGATGGTCCTGAGGCTGACAGCCTCCCCAGTGCCTCTCATGGGCTGGGAAAGCTGGCAGTTCCTTCCTCAGGCACTGTCTCTCTCCAGTGAGGGCAGGATTGGGGCAGGATGAGGACGCTGACCCACTGCTCTCTGGGTTCGGTGTGTTCTCTTTGGTCAGCATGGCTTAGCCCATCTGGTGCTTCCTTGCCCTTGCTCATCCTTATCAGCACAGCAGGGCTGCTGGGTTTCTGTTGGGCTCATCCAACAGCATCTCTCCTACCTGGCTGCACCACATTTGGCCTCTACAGATGCAGGTGTGGCATTTTTTAGCACCTCTTCTCTTTCTCTTCTCTCTGCTGCCCTGGCCAAAGGACGAGTGAAGCCAAATTCCATTCCTGAAGCATTCCTGAGCCTCCTGCCAGCTCCACTAGCCAAACCAAATGTCTGCACTGGCCCTAAGGGAGGGGGTTGAACCATTTCATGGCAGCTGTAAAAGGTCACACAGTAAACACCAGTGCTGCTGCTCATCTGCTGTCCCAGCGATCCAGGCACTTTGGACGTGTGTGTGGTTTGCACGGGAGCAAGCTGTTCAAAGCTCTCTCCTGGCCCTCTGAGGTTCAGGTTACAAACTAGAGAATCAGCAACACTCAGGTGATTAATTTGACTTTGTTCTGTGTAGTTTGAGACTGGTTATTCTCATCGAGATGGGTCTCAAGACCTGTAGCACTTGAAAAGCTTTGTCTTAAAGTGCACACTGTATCTTTCCTGCATAAATCCATGCAAGGCCCAGGGCTTTTGGGGCTTGTTTCGTTTGTTTATAAGCATGGGGGCATTCCAGGAGATTATAAATACCTAAAAGCCTACAGTCGTTTCACAGTCAGGGATGTACTAGAAATCTTCTCATCTGGCTTCTCCTGAGAACCAAACCAAGCAGTTTCCATTGCTGTGCTTAGGTGTCATATTATGAGTTATTATTATTATTAAGGTAACAAATGTTCCAGGGGGAAAGAAGATGGTTTTGGTTGGGCTTGTTTTCCAGGTTATCGAGCACTTTCTAAGTACCCTGAAACTGCAGCTTCCCTTGTCTGCATATCCGTAGAATAACATGCAGGTGCCTTGCACATTGCACACGGAGTATAAAGGATGCACAATTAATTGGGAATTGGATTAAAATCTGTTGGGAATTACATGGGAAACCTGGCAGTGTCAGGGAGAAAAATATCTTCTCATGTAAATGCGCATATAAATTCCTTAATTATGATTTAGTGATTATATCCCAGAAATATTTTACATTTTAAGAGTGGTTGTGGGGCAGAAGTATATTAGGGAAAATATTCTATTTAGTATCTGGCACGGTATAATGAAGATTTTTTTGCTTTTTACTATAATATGTCTAAACATCACATAATGCATTTTAATACTTTTATATTCATGGCCTTTAGTTGTCCTAAAACTTTGGAGCTCTGATCCAGCACCTGGCATTTATGGATTCTTTTGCCCACCTTGGTGCCTTAAATTTATCTTCAGCTGGATTAGGAGGAGTCCTAATGTCAAAACATATCCTTCTTCCCACTGCAGATGCTCATCCCATACCAGCCAAGCTCTTACTTTGGACAATGCCAGATTTCTGAGTCACTCCAAGATTTTAGAAAAGTTAAAGTTTATACTGGTGCCTTGGAAAATATGACATCACTGGGAGTTTCTCACAGAAGTTTCCTGCTCTGAGACCATCCAGCAGCCCAGGCCTGTACAGTTCCCACCATGCAGAGTTTGGATCATCCGAACTCTTCAAATTCTTCCTTGCCAACAAATCCCAGAACTGCTCAGGCCTGCAGAGCAAAGGGGTGAAAAGTGGAGGGCAAGCAGAAAACAGATGTAGCAAACGTCTTCAGGAATGTCACTCCTTATCAGTGCATGGAATGAGGCAGAGTTCCTGTGTGAGAAAGCATAGAACTGAACCTACAATAAACCCGCAGTGACAGGGTGATCTGGGTTATATGATACTCAAACGCCATCAAAGAATTTTGGCCCTGCCTATTTGTCAAACAAATGGGCAGCTGAGCGCAAAATGAGTAACAACTGAAGTGGTTCTTGCACTGCAATTACCCATTGGGCTACCAGTTGTGAGAGGAATTAGCTTTTAAGCTGCTTTACGACAAGCAACATCATCAAACCTCCCCCACTCCAACCCCCCAAAACTTGAGTATCTTTTCTTCACCCTTGGAATCCTTGAGTCAGATCTTACTCGCCTTTCCTCCCACATAACCCCACTTGGCTACCAATTCCTTTAATAGAAGGTAAGATGAACAGTGAGGAATTACCTGCCAGGCACTGACTATAGGTCAGGAGTTGAGTTGTGAACAAAATCAGTACTTATGGAAAAAAATCCCAGTCCTTCATGTATTTTCCAGCATAGTCTTTTTGAACCTCTCTTTGCAGAGGGCAGTGTGGGAGGAAAATTGGAATTCCATAACACAGTCTTGGTATCTAAAACCTCTCTGCAAAAAGAACTGACTGCAGGAAACAGAGCAGGGCAGATTTATGGCTTGCTCATAGATTGGAAACTTGACTCCTTCTTTTGGTTGCTCACACCTAGGAAGCAGTGTCACTCCTTCCTGTGGGGTGGAAGATTTTTCTGTGGACCCTCCATTTCAGCAACATGATAATTTGAATGTGGCTTTGGTAAGATGGTACAGTGAACACCATGAGGTCGTTTTCCCAGGAGAACATGAGACTGTAAACTTAGCCCCCTTCATTAGACACATTATTATTGGGCCTTAGTATTGTGTTCTAATTTACCTTGATGAACTGTAGCTCAAAGCAGCCCCGATTAATGGTTCCTGGCAAATGATAGGGAACAGTAAGTTCGCCAAGGCTTTTAACAGAATTAAAAACTTTCAGTGAGAAAATAAACAGCAGAGGAGAATTTATTAGCTACTATCTAGGAAAAAAAACCACTGTGCCACTCCAACAGAGTAGAGCAGGAATTCAGTGACAAATCAGTTTCATGTAAATATGCTTATGACAGTGTTTGAAGTGACAAACTGCTTCCAGGCAGCCACTTCCAGATCTTTTCCCATCAAAGCTCTGGGTGAGCTGACAGACCAGTTCTCCCTTAGAAGGGGCCATCTCAATCATTCGGCTTTCAGACACAAATAAGGCCTCCCCATCTTCCACACCAAGCCATTCATCTCAGTCAAGTTGTACCTGTGACATCAGCTTTCCTCTGGCTGGCAGTCCTCACCCCTCTTTTCACTTGGAGGCAGAAAGAGATCAGTTAGCCAACCCCAATGCTAATTTGCAAGATAAAAATTCAAGTAGCTATCAAGTGTTATCCTTCATACATTTTTGACACTGTTATTTTTGTCCTTCGCTACTTGGAACTGAAAAGGCAGAAGAAATTGTGTTTGTCTCCAAATGCCCTTTTTGGGAACTCTGTGATATCAAAAGCCAACAAATACGTGACACATGTGACACACGAACCCAACACACCTCTGGTGGGCACAGCAGAGCAGCCGATGGCACCGTGGCTCAGGTAGTTCCTCCCTCTTGAATTTCAGCAATCCAATGCAATCCAATCCAGCACAAGAGCTGCGAGCACTCTGACGATTTGGCTTTTTGAAGCAGAGCACAGATCCGTGCATGGACACAGTAAACTCACTGCAAGCTCCGTTTTTACTGTGAAAACGTACATGTCATTTCAGGTTAATTTTCGGGTTTCTGTGCCCCGGCTGCTTAAGCTCCTCATTAGCATGTCAATCCTTGTTTAGACTGTGCTATTCATCAAGTGTAGGCAAGGATTATTGCTTCCCCACTTAACTGGGCCCGGTGGATTAGATCTTAAAAACCAGACTGAATGTTATTAAGCAGTACTTTCATGCTCGACACTCCTTAACATGTAAAACATTAAGCACACAGATAAAACCATAAGCTGTCATTTGTAGATGCTAAAAGTCCACAGCATCTTCCCCCTCCACAGCCTGTGACCTACACACTTTCATTTGTTATTACATCTGCCTGTTCCCTTAAGTACCCATTCACTTTTTTAACAATTCTTACAAGCAACATGAAATTAGAATCGTAGAACGGAATGTGCCTCGTTAGAAGGGGCTCACAGGGATCATCGAGCCCAAGTCCTGGCCCTGCACAGGACACCCGAAGCACCACCCAAAGTAGATTTAATGTTAATGAACGGGGCTGTGGTGTTGAGCTGTACCCAAGAGGCAAAGGCATCTTGAGAAGCTACAAAATTCATCACTGCAACAGTACCAGAACTAGTGAAACCTTCCAGCACATCCAGGGGTGCATTAATGGTAACACCTTTTGGTCTTTTTTTCCAGTTAATAATAGCTTTACAGCTACAAATTAGAATATTTTTTTGTAAATAGACCTGACAAACATCAACTTTACTCTAAAAAGGGAATTGCTTTAGCTAGGACTTAACACTGAATTACCCCATTAAAATAATTTTTTGCTATCATAGAATATCCTACATACACCTGGTATCCTGTTTCAGCTGCCTCACTGTGCACCCATCTCTTACCTCCTGTTTAAACGCTGACCAGCAACAGCTAGAGGAAGTTAGAAAGCTTTAACAGATATTAGCCCATACTTCAGACTTGTAGGCTTGATACTAGAATTAAGTACAGTTGTCTTTAAATCCACTGGAAATCTGCTCCACGCTTCCAGTTTGGTATTAGTTACTAACACGCCTCAGAACACGATGTCTGAGGGGCAAGCCAAGTTTTGTCTGGATGAATGAACACAGGTGTGGAAAGGGAGGGTGGCTAACACCGCAGCACATCTTCCAGTGTCCATCCCCGCTGAATCCCTCACAGGTTGTTCCTGGGCTCAAACTGGAAAATAAGAATAATTACGTTTATGGGAACAGTGGCATGGAGTGGCCATTCTTCATTCTTCCATCTACAGGGAAGTCTGCATCAACAGAATGGAGTGTGGGGTTTACGGCATCAGAGTGTGCAGAAGAGGATACGTGCTCCACAGTAATCCTGGATTTAGGTTTGGACATGAATACTGACACTAATTCAGAGCTGGGTATCTAAGCCTCCCGTGGCGTTTGGCATTTAGCAGTTCTGATGAAAGAAGCAGTGCTTCACCCTCCCCTAGCTTTTAAGAACTCTGTGTTAGAAATACAGCATATGTTGGACTTGCTTTCAACTTCACCCACCACCATCTCCCACACCCCAGTAAGTGCAATTAATTATTGGTTCTGCAGTAGGATTACTGGGGAGATGGGGAAGCTAATCTGGTCAGACTCGGTATCGTAACAGGGCTGGAAGGCTTTTTATCCCCTCTGTGTCAATACACTTCTGCGAGCACCAGGCAGCCAGCTGAGCTTCCACTGTCTGCAATCCACAGGATGCGATGCCAATGCACTCCCATAAAACAACTGCTCTCCTCCACATGGATGTGGAGGAACGTTTGGGAGAAGCAATGGCAATGAACACTGCCTTGGATGAAGGGAGCAGTTCATGCTTCTGAGATCGTTCCAAGGTCTGCTGAGACCAGCAGCGTTACATCAGTCTTGGAGAAGATATTCCATGCTCCCACATGATCTGCATCAGCCAAAGAGCTCACCATTAAGGGTAACACAGCATGCAGGAGGCCAAGGGCTGCCTGCAAAGGAATGAAGTGCTGCCTGGCATGGTTGGAAAAACACTGCAGCAAGGCCTATTTGCACAGCTTATTAGAAAACAAAGAGAAATCCCCACTGAGCCCAAGCTGTAATTTGGAATCTGTTTAGCAGGGAATGGTTTTAGACACTGAAAAAGTTTCCTCAGAATGCTTCATATCTCCAACAACCACAATTAACAACAGAAGGCTTCAAAATCCAAACCCAACGCAAAATCAAACATATGGCATATAAGTCTTTAAAAACAAACTCTTTATTAAGAATGAAATCATACAACTTACAGGAAATTCCCTAAGGGCATAATATATTACAGAGCTGTACTGGTACTAAGGAACCAAAAGGGCAAAACAGACTGGGACGAGGAAGAAGGGAATTTGGGAGAGGAACACCCTTTTGTTGACGTGGGAAGACTTCACTGCACTTCCATCACTACCACCTGCCCCGGTCCCCGTAGCCACCTCTGTAGCCCCCACCTCCTCCTCGGTACCCTCCTCCTCGGTAGCCGCCCCTGCCTCCGTAGGCTCCCGCGGGGCTGCCTGGGTATCCTCTTCCTCCGGAGCGCCAGCTGGAGTAGCCGTAGCCGCCGTACCCTCTGCCCCTGTGGGACCCTCCCCAGCCCCTGGGGCCGTTATCGTAGCGAGTCATCTTGGGGGGGCGAGGGCCATCCCCGAACCTGGCAATGACAAACAGCGTGGACTTGATGCAATCCTACACATTCCACTTCTTAAAGATGACAGGAATTGCCAAGACCCTCAGCTAAGCCACCTCTGTCTTCTATAACAGAACATGGTGTTTGAACCACAGCTGCACTGTCGCACCTTTTCCTCTTCAGGAATTTTCCTTTGCTTCGGAAGCAAGGCAAGAAAACAAGAGGCAATGGAGGAGTGCAAGCCCCGCCAAACATTTTTTTTATTGCCAGGAATAGGTTTGCCTAAAATAAAACTAGATTATCTTTCCTTTAAAAGTCATTGTGCTGTGCAAGGGGTGATGACAGCTTTTATTCCTACGAGCTGCGCGTCCTTCCTGTGGAAAGAGGCAGCGATCTATCTCCACCAGGCTTTGAAGGGGAGCATTTCGCACACGCCCAGACCCGTGGGCTCTGAAACCAGAGCCTGAAGCTCCTGCGCTCACCTGGTGTTGGCTCCCATGAGCGCCATGCCCGCGGCCGCCGGCCTGGAGAGCTGCCGGATCACGTTCAGCATCCGCTCGTGCGCCGGGTCCAGCTGCCGGATGATCCCGGGATCTTTGGTCACTTCCACCACCAGGGCCTCCATGGCAGCACGCAGAGCCGTGACGCAGGCGGCCGCCGCGTGCGGCATCTTCAGCTTGATCCTGCAGCACAACCAAGGGCGTGTTAGAGCCACCCCGGCTTCTGGGGCAGGACCGCGCACAAAGATGCTCTGGGGAGTGGCTTTTCACTGAGCAGAAACCTACCTGCTCATCTTTGAAGTTTGTCAATGAAAGGGCATGGAATTCAGGAGGCAGATTGGAAGGATCCCTAAAATCTGACATTGCTAAAACGTTAAACAAGGGGCCACAGAGATGCTCCAAGCCCCTCTTCTCTGGAAACAGGCTGAGAGAGCTGGGATTGCTCAGGCTGGAGAAGAAAAGGATCCAGCAAGACCTGAGAGCCCCTTCCAGTGCCTAAAGGAGCTTATAAAAAGGAGGGAGAGGGACTTATATGGGCAGATAGTTATAGGAGACAAGGTAGAACAGCATCAAAGTGCCAGAGGGCAGAGTTAAATGGGATATTGGGAAGGAATCCTTCCCTGGGAGGGTGGGCAGACCCCGGCACAGGGTGTCCAGAGGAGCTGTGGCTGCCCCCGGATCCCTGGAAGTGCCCAAGGCCAGGTTGGACAGGGCTTGGAGCAACCTGAGATAGTGGAAGGTGTCCACCAAAGATGAGCTTTCTAGGCCGTTCCAACCCAAACCATTCTGTAATTCTATCATTCTATACTCAGATAATATCAATATGTAACCTCTTGCATCAAAACAGAAAGATACAAAAATATAAGGTGAACTAAAAACATGAGGGGCCATTCCAAGATTTTGAAAGCTCTAGGCCACCCTCAAAAATGTGAGTGAACTAAGTTTAAGCATTTCTTTGCCTCCATTTCACTGACCAGGGGAAAAAAAGAGAAGAACAAAAAGACAGCCAGATGGTATTTGGTCATGGCTGTAAGATTTACACTGCCAGAGGTAATCATTGCTCTCCTCAAGCTGTTTCCAAGACTTAAAATACAAGGTGTCCTCAGCCTCTGTCTGAAGAGGATGTCCAAAACACATAGTACCTCTTAGTTACCTTCCAGTTAAAGGGGAAATACCAGCAGTTTTTATGGAAACTGCCTGGTCTCCTGTTTTCAGTTTAAGCAGATAATCTGCATGAAATAGGGCTCCAATAAACCCCTCCCTTCCTCACAGGAAGCAAAGGTGATGCCTTCCCAATACATCTGTGGTGCAGGGCCTGTTCCAGGGGACATTTGTGTCTGTGCCAGTGTGTGCTGACACTCCCCCTCAGTCGGGACGTTGGAACTGGATGAGCTTTAAGGTCCCTTCCAAGCCAACCCATTCCATGATTCCAAGCACCAAGGAGGGTCCATACCAGTCATCCACCAGGATGAGCTCCCCATCTGACAAGACTTTCTTGGAGGCAAAGAGGAGCAGCTGCAGTGGGCTCACCAAGGTCATGGTTTTGGCAGAGATGGCTCGCGTTCGAATCTGCAGGTGAAAGAGGAAAATGACTGCTGAAATGGAAAACAGATTCTTACCTTCCTCTGGACACAAACTGGAGACTGTTGTAAAAAAAAAAACAACCAACAAAAAACCCACCCCAAACTACGCACCAAGACATCTATGTATAATGTTAGGAGATCACTAGAACATGTGCACATACATAACTTAATATCAATCTGATATTCACAGGTTTCGATACTGATGTAAAAAAAGGCCACCAAAAACTAACAGTTACTTAAAAATACTCATTTTCCGTGTCTGCAGTTATGCAACTGTGATGTTGCAAGAGCTGTCTCGTGCTTTGCCAGCCTAAAAATGACCAAGGCACAAGTGAATTATCTTCCCCTTTTGCATTGCTGGGGCTGTGATGAAAAGCTGCTTCAGTAGAGTGCAAGTGTGCCAGCTTGCTTTCTCGTTTTACAGAAACAAGACCTTACGCTTGAACTTGGAGTGAGCACTTGGGTTTCTGACTTGAGCCAGAGATAACAGTCCTGACTACTCTGCTCTTGCCCCTCATTTTAAAGAGGAACAGAAGAGCAGCACTTCAGACCTCTGTGATCCGGCTGTTGTCGCAAAACTCACAGGAACTTTCTACTGAGTGTGATTGACTGGAAGTTACTGAGAAGCTGAGTGACACCAGTTCACTTTCAGAGAAGAAAACCAAGCAACCCCTCCCGAAAAAACAAGCTAAATATTGCACAGTCAGTTTTTTTCCCTATGGCTTCTTTACCAAAAAGAGCCTCTGGAACAATTTGGCAGCACATGATCAAGAACAAACCCAAAGTCTTTACCTTTTCTCCAAAAACGAAGAAGGGCGATGGATACTTGATGTCCTGGCTGCTGAAAGGGCAGTTGACAGATGATTTGTGGATGAGAGCATTGTGCCCCTCAGTGGTAAGAATTTTCCTCTTCTCCTTGTGGTAGCAGACATTGGGGTAGACCCCAAAAGCCAGCAGGGAGATTACAACATCCAGGTTATTATCTGGGCCAGTGTTGTTGAATGGTTGAGTCATCAAACATTCTGTTGGCAGAGAACAGAAGAGTGGCTCAGATCCACAGGTCACATAGAGCACAGCAGAGCTGTTTAGGATCCTGGATCAATGCATTTCCTGATTCAATCCATTGGTGGATGTGCATCTGCTCCCCAATGACCTCTGCACTCGGAGCATTTCAGTTCTACGTTCAATTTTTAATTTCTTAATGGAGAGCAAAACGCTGAAAAATACTACTACAAGGAGGCATTTTTCCCTCCCAAACTCTTCATAAACAAGGAGAGAGGGGTCTGCCCAGAATGTGCTGTACCACAGCGTGTTTACTGTCATTTGTTTTGGAGACAGAACTTTACGGGGAGGTCAGAATGGGTGTTTTTATTAGTTTATTTGTTACGAACCTCCCCAGAGTCTCTGGTGGCTTGTTTTCAGGTCATCTTGCCCAGAAAGAAAGTTAAGGATAAATGCAGCACTGATCCTAGCAGCATGAGAAAAAAATTAAAGGAATTTAAAGAAAAAAAATGAAAAGGAGGGGAGATAAACATCGGCTAAATCCAGGCAGACAAAGCATTTCACTGAGTTTCTCAGCAACATTAGGCAAATTCAGAATCTGGTCAAGTTTAACAATTTTATTTTATTTTTTCCTAGAAAATGGAATAATTTGGCACACTGCTGCACATCCCTCCTGCAGCAGGAGCCATAGGGAACATAACACTGTTCAGCTCATACAGGCTCCCTGCTAAGGCTAATGGAGAGGGGAAGTGCAGCACAGCACATTTTGGAGATGTAACCAAGTGAAGAAGAAAGAAAATCAGGGAGGGAACTCTCTAAGGACAACTCCTTAATAGATTTTCAGCCCTGCAGCCCTAACTCCCAAAATCTCCCTGTGTTGTACCAGAGCCATCACAGCTTCCCTGGTTTAGGAGACAGCACTAAAATTCCATCTGAGCACAGCTGCAAAAGCAGAGAAGCGTTATGGCAAATCTACTAAACTCCTCTGTGCTCATGTGCTCAACACAGACTGCCTTAATTATTTATCATCTGAGAAAGAAAAATGCAGTTATTAAATTGCTATGTCCAAGCAGAATCACCTTCAGGGAAGCCAGAACTAATAAGTATGTCTTTCAGCTGGACTTTTGCTTCCCAAGTCATTCTAAGAGTGGCCATGCTGAGTCTTTTGTGCTCACAGAACCTCTTCTCTGCTTCTTCACCACCCATTCTGCAAAACAAAGAGAGGGAATGAGAAGCCTGGTCAAGGAAGGGAAAAGCTCACACTGTGTTACCCCTAACTTCCCATCAGCTGCCGAGCCACACAACATACCTTGCATCGTCCCAGGCTTGGAAGACAGACAGCAAAGCGACGTGATCTGAATACCTGGTCCCAGCAAAATTCCTGTGGACATAACCCAGGCGTTTGCCCTCATTGATGAAGGGTTCAGGGAAACAGGTGGCTGCAGAGATGGTACAAACAGCATCTCCCACACTGAAAGGAACCACAAAAGGGATCAGATCATTCAGTTATTGCTGCCAGGACCTGCTGCAGGCTGCTGATAGCAGCGCAACTTCTCTGCTAGAGACCTTAGTAATTTGGCCCTTATCTACCAGAGTTCTTCACTGAAACACTTCTCTGGAAGTGGACATTAAATCATCTTCCCTCCCCATCCGTACAGCAGCTCCTTCTGGTGAAAAGGACCCTACAGCCATCACAATGGCAAAGAACAGGTCTCTGCTAAAGCAAACCCTGGGGATTCATTTTTCTCCTTATCTGTGTCAAATTCCGCATCTCCCCACCTCTAGCTCACTGTTACACTTAAGTGTTTCAAGACCCATTCTTAATTCATAAATATTCAGGCTCCACTGGTCTCTTGCAGTTAACTCTCAGTTTCATGATTACTTCATTCCCTACAATGGCAGTTATTTCTCCTCTGCTCCCATGAATATTCAGTCTCCCCAGCTGCAGCACTTATTGCTCATCTAGATATATTGTTTTTTCTCTCATAGAGAGCACGTCAAGAAGCTCAGGAACTCAGAAAAACAAGAACGAGACCAGTGACGCTACTCAACTTACTAAAAAATACAGCCCATGATCATCATCTTGCCCAGACGAGGCTCAATGGGAAGCTTGGCCAGGATTCTTCCAAGGGGTGTCAACTCATCGTTGGAATCCAGGGCATCAAGCTCTGAAACAAGATCCCGTGTTATCAAAAAGGGCTAGCCAATCCCTTAGGTAAGAAATCCGGAGGTTTAATAAGCCTGTTTCAATAGAACCCCACCTGTACTTACATTTAATGTTGTTTACAATATTGCCAACCTGATTTTCAAAACCGATCTGAGGTCAGATAAATTTTTTCTTTAGCTTTACAGATGTTTCACTACCTCCTCCACAGTTAAAATAATCACTATTTAATTCACATACGTATTTTTCCATTCCTTTTTTAGTTTGCCTCTGTACAAACCACCATTACACTGCTAAACTTTTTTCAAGTCCCTGTATTTGACCTAATCAGAGATTAAGAGATTAATTAGAACAAGAGTCCAACCGTGGACTCTTCATTGCCGCTGCCAAATCACAGAACCCTCTTCCTCAAAAAGAGAACACCACAACCTCTCATTCCATGAGGCTTTACCTGCCTTTCCCTCCTTCCACTACCTAAGAGTTATCACCTGTTTGCATCCTCAAAGCTATCAGAAGGTTTTTATACATTTAAAAAAAGCTTCGTAGCCTCAGCAATTAAACAGGAAAGGAAACACAAAAAGGACTCCTTAGCCACCATCGAATCCATTCTTCTTGGTATCTACTGAAGGCAAAAGCCTGAAGAATACTCTGAAGATAACATGTCTCACCTTCCTGAAAATGTACCTGAAAATGCACTGAAAAATCACGGGTCACCCAGGAAAGGGAGGCCCCTGCAGAAACAACTATTTGGTGTTAGAGCTGAAAACATTTGCCTTTTCCCCTGGCTCTGTGCTTCTTATCTGCACAGTAAGAAAAGCACTAACAATTTTTAGAACAGGAAGTCATTAAACTCGAATACATATCCCCAGCTATGGTTTTCATTCTGGTCTCCCTCCTGCATACAAGCAAAATAGGCTGGTCACACGACTTTTCCATAAAATGAACAGTAAAACAGATACTTCAGTTGTTAAAAGTCAGAAGAAATGCTGGTTTAGTGACATTTGCAAAGTGTACCGAGGTTTGACATCGCTGCTTTACATCTAAAGCATAAACTTAAGGTGCCTCCTGACCCATTTTATTCATAATCTAGGTAGCTCCTTGAAAAAAGTGGGGAGACAGCTCAACTCCCACCTCAGTTTCTCCTGCTCTTTATGCAGGTTTACAAACCGGAGATTTAATTACTTGAGAAAAATCAGATCTTGGGTCAGCAAACTGTACAAGCAGTAATTATACAATAATCTACCAAGCTCTTTTCTCAGTGCTTTTACAGCAGCTTTGTGAATGCCTCAGGCACTGGACTGAGCCTGTGCTGTACACAGCAGTGCCACAGCTGGAAAACAGGAAGCTGGAAGCTAACAAAAGTTACTGGTAAAACAAAAAAAACAAGCCTCAAGTTTGAAGAGTCGAGTTTCTTAAAGGAATGACCCTCCACTTGGGAATTCAAGTATTTCTTCAGCTGCACAAGCCGCTGCCACCCACACGATGCCTCCAGGAAACACCTTGCTGTGTCTGCCAGCGTGTGCTGCTCTCGCAGCCCAGCCGGGGGTGGTGCAGCCTCGGTCAGCGAGCGGGGACACAGAAAACCATCGGCACACAACGAGCACGGCGCCACCAACAGCGCCGTGGGCAGCGCAGGTACCTCTCAGCGTGCGCTCCGCTTCAATCACCGCATCCAGGGGGGGCGGCTCGATGGCCTTGGCCAAGAACTGCCCGATGCCGCCCAGCCGCAGCAGTTTGATGCTCAAAGCAATCTCGTGGAGCGGCGTTCGAAACATTTCGGGTGTCATGTGAGGCTGAAGCCTGCGACGAGAAGAGAACAAAGAAGGGCGCGTTTCTTTGAGCGCAGGCTTTGTTCACCACGAGGGGTCATTCCACCAGCACAAACTGCTGCCCTACAAAGCAAATCCTGCCTCCAAGCCAACCCGTGGCTCCCTCTGCGCTCCTGGAGCTTGGGCTCTTCAACCAGGAGACTCCGTGCTTCTCCATTCTCCTCTGGGCTAAATGTGCACTGGGAGTGCACACAGGGTGCAGCCCTCACACCACCACTGCCCACTGCAGCTTCTGCCATGAGCTGACCACATGGAGCCTTGTGTGGCTGGAGCCCAATTCCCAGCGTGGCTGTGTCCAGCCCCACACCTACCCCTTACCATCATCTCCTTCTCTGCTAAGGAAGCTCTTCCACTCCTGAGAGACGACCTGCTTGCAGCCCACCTATTCTATGAGCACTTCTCTACCCGTCCTCTCAACTCCAAACCACCTGCACACTCTTTTTTGATCACTAAAAAAAGTATTTCCGCCAAATGTCTTCCAAAGGTTTTTTTTTGGTAGGAAAAAGACCTGGTGGAAACACACAGAGCTCTTAATTCTTTAGCACAGTGATCCTTTGTGATCCTTCAGCTTGCTGGTTGAAATAGAGAGTCCAAGGAATAACTGCACTCAGCAACAGGCAGCTAGAAAAGGTTTCAAAACAGCCTGAACAGATATCCAGGCTCAGCTGGCACCAGATTTAGATGGTATCTCTCAAAAGATTCTCTTCACAAGTCCACACTCTTTCCTAGCACCATGAAACTAGTCTGTTTTGGGGTTATGCTCTTTCAAGAAAGGTAACTTTAAGATCATGAAGTACCCTAAAAACAGTTCACTGTCAAAAATTGTTAGTAAAAATCACTCCACTGTATTTGACAGCAAAACTAAATAAACTTGAGCAATTCGAGGAGAGCTTTTGATCAATTGATGCTGTCAGAGGTTACAAAAAGCTGAACATCAAAACACAATTATGCTCTAACAGCCAGAGAAAGGGGCACTGGAACTTTCATGAGAGAGATCAAACTTGGAGTGTAACAGCTGTGTAGACTTTTCCAACCAGCAAAGAGATTTCCATGGCTCTAGTAATGGGGAAACAGCTTGGCAGAGAGGAGAGGTCAAAAGTTTCAGCTGCAGGGAAGGTGTTGGAGCAGCATGAAGGGCTTCCTGGCCATGGAATGAGGATGAAGAGAAAAGCAACATCTGCTTTCCCTGATTTTTCCCACTTTCATGACAGAGCTGCCTGTTACGTGGAGATGCCAGGTGCCCCCAATGTTTGCAGGCAGACCAGAGCCTCATCCTCATTACAAAGCTCTTTTCTGCCTTGCCTCAATTCCCAAGCAGTATCACTTTTTCACTGAGAGGTTCTGCAGGTTGCAGTGGAGCTCTTAATATTAAAACCATCAACTATTTATCCACCTCATACTATGGGTAAAAGCATATCAACATATGTACATTTGTTTTAAGCCAAAGAACTGTGATATTCCAGTGTGAACTGACATCACACATCCCCTCTCTCTGTGCTTCCTGCAGTGATTTCCCCAGTTCGACCAGAGGCAGCACACAACAGTTCTGGGAGAACCCTCTGAGGGTGTTTTGCCTCTATAAAGCACAGCCTCACCTCTCAAAGCGAGCTCTGCTGCACAGATGGAAACAGAACCCAGCACGCACACGCCCAGCTCTGCCTTTCCGCTGCTCCAGGTTGGTTTTGGATGCCCAGACCGTGGCATAGTTTGTCATGTTGTTGTGAGCAGTGAACAGCTTCACTTTTTGCCTGTTTCAGGAAAAAAAAAAACAACAAAACACTTCAGAAGTTCTTCACTTTATGTCCTGCCCAATCAGTTCTTACTTTATTGCTTGCAGTGACACTGCTTTTAAGAAGGCTGCCACCCTGTCTGTGTAGCTGAGCTTTGGCCAGTTAGGCATGGACCTGGAGGCTAAAGCATCACTCTTTACAAAGCAGTGCCCCAAGCCATACGCAGAATGATGTTCTCACAACTATCCCAAAAGCTTCAAATTCTCATGAATTCACGAGCTCCCTGTGTGCGCTTCGCTCAGAGAACACGCACAGCAGGGCAGGGTCTGTAAGGGACTACAAAAATCTTCCTCTTTGCCATCAGCAAGACACTGAGGGTTTGTCATACTCCTTTGGCAGATTGCATCCATCAAATCTGTGTGGAGACCCACTGACACCTCACATGAATAGTCCTGAGGAGCCCAGTCCACTGAGATGCCAGTGTGGTGTGTCACTGCGCTGACCAGCTACAGACAATGCTAATTTGTCCTGAGTTAGAGGCCTCAAGCTCAGCTCTGGGAGCATGGGAACACAAGGCATTTCTGTGTGCTCCCAAAACCCCTTCTGCATTCCCAAGAGTAGGATTTACCAAACAAAAAGCTGCTTCATGAACTCACTTGCAGGAGTCAATAACAAAGACCACGTCATTGATGGTAATGCTGGTCTCGGCAATGCTGGTAGATAAAATAACCTATAAAAACCAGGAATTGCAAAGGGACATTATTTGGTCTGAAATAGCTGAGGATGGACAGCAAGATAAACTACAGAACTTGTATAAAATAGTCAGCAATACATTCCCCAAAAGCCCAACAGAACTGCACGCAGAGAAGACTCCCTTACTTTGGTCACTCCGGGAGGCACGGGATCAAACACTCGACGTTGTTCTTCCAGAGGAATTTGGGAATGCAGAGGTAAAATCCTGTACTGCTGGCCCCCTACAACCGGAATACAAGGAGGTTGGTAACTACTGTTGTGTGAATCTCATTTCTTCTTTGCACAACATAAAAATTTCTGCCCGTTCACTTCCATAACAAATTGGGTCCCTAAGCCTCCCACCCAACTCCCATCTTCACACAGCCACTAGTTTCCTCTGGAAAAGATGAAATATAATAAACCAGCTGCTTGTACCAAAGCGTGGGCTCATTTCTAGATGCTTCTGCATTGTATAGATCAAGTTCCAGCCAGGCAAGAAAACAAGGACAGCTCCTGGAACATTCAGAGTCTTGATATAAATCAGCAGGGCCTCAATGAGCTCAAAAGAGGTTTCTCTCTCATTCAGCTGAGCCATGGAGTGCTTTGTTTCTGGGCCATATTCATCACTGCAAATAAGGTTGCAATTGGCCTACAAAAAAAAAAAATCATATAAATTAATTTACTGGAACTATAGGGACTGGCTGGCCAGGCAAACAGGAAAATGAGATACGTGGGTAGTTGCCTCTCAAGAAAAACTGGCCATTTAAAAAAAAAATTCAAATAACTGGCCTAAACAGAAGTTTCAAACCTACAAATTAAAAGCTGTCATAAGTGACAGTTTCTTGACAACGTATGTGAGTACTGACAATATCAACTGCAAGCGAAGAAGGGAGAGAATCTAAATTTTCACTCTGAAAAAGTATCACCAAGCTCACGTTCCCCTGTTCCTCCTTCCAAGGTCACCAATCTTTTCATTTGCAAAAGCATTTCAGTTCTAGCTTTAAAGAGAAGCAGATTGACAAAACATGAGAACTTCTGCTTCAATGAAAAAGAAATTCTTCAGTTTAGAAGGGCAATGGGAAAATGCAGTCGTACTGGTGAAGGTAACAGCAACCTCAGATACTAAAAATGGGAAAGCTGCTACAAGTGTTTTAGTTCAACAATGCCAAATGAATTACACTCGAGTTAGAGTCCTAAAACTGGCACTTGTTCAATTTTTCGTAATGAAAAAGTCAAACATACGTCATCATCTTCAGCACTTTCCTCATCCTTCTCTTTCTTCTTCTTTTCCTTTGGTGGAGGAACAAACTGAGTCATTTGAATACAATCTTCCAGAAAATAATCTGCAAGGACAGACAGGTGATCAGAACTGACTGCCAGAAACCTGTGTAAGGGAACATAATTCTTTTCATCATCTCTCCAGAGTCTCTTGATGTAATTGGGATGTTTCAGAGTATGAAGCCAAGACTGATGAAACAAAAAGCAAAGCAGACCCTGGAAGTGCAACCAGTGATCTACCTTGGACAGGAAAGGTTCTGCCGTAGACCTCGATGATGGGACAGTTGAAGAAGTATTCACAGAACATGCTGGTGTCGATGGTGGCAGACATGAGGATAACCCTGATTTCAGGGTACGCCTGAATGACATCCCTCAGCACCACCAAAAGGAAGTCAGTCTGCACAGAAGGAGAACAAAAGAATCATTAACTTCCTACCCATAAAAAGCAGTATCTTCCTAAGAGACCAGAAGGAACTACACAGACATACACATTTACTGAACAGGAGTTTGACTGGACAAGGGAAGTAACAAATAGCATAAAAACATTCTATAACCAGAAATGGTGGTCAGTGCTTTATTTTGAAATTACTGCAATTCCTGGGGTAAGTGAATGTTAGGATTTCCAGTGTAAAGAAGGGTTATTCTTTTCTCTAAAAATAGTCTGCTTCCTTCCTAACAATAGACTACAACTTCAGGTCTTTGTAAACTTGGTTTACATATAAAGTGGACATAGTTCATATAATAAATAACAATTACTGCAGGTGTACATGAAGTTTATAGTTCTGCTTAAACATGACATTTGTTTTGTTTTGCCATGCAGTTAGGCAGGCCCTTAGTTCCACGGGTATAATTCCTATCAGTCAAAACTCCAAAACTTGTATTTTACATCATTAACATAAAATTGATTGATTGAAGAGAAAAATGCATGTTGCAATTCTGTCCAAATGAGACCCCAAATTCCGTCCAAACAAGCTGAAATACCCTGTCAGAACCTTGTGTTTTTTCTCACTCTTGGTGTAGCAAAGGTAAGAACCATACAGAACAATCAAGGGGACAGAAAACGTTCCCCATTTCTTAAATGACATTCAATCCCTCTCCTAATTCTATTGCAGGTTCTGTAAAATACCACCAGTAATACAACCCTGCCAGTAGGAAGAGCACTCCAATGTAACAGTGACATTCAGTGTGCTCCCCCATTTGGACAAGATGTGTCTGTAGTGTGGTGTTCTGTTCTCCAGAGAGGACCAGGACACAGGAGATGCTAACAGGAAAGAAGTCAGAGGGCAGCAAGCAACCACAAGTCCTTGCTCTGCTAATCAGGTAAGGAGTGATTTAAGAGTTTCTAAAAACCTTATTGAAGATGGAAAACTGACATATATGTCCCTCAGAAAGACACAGTTTCCTCTCACATGTTGGCTGCTACACACAGACATGTACAGAAGTTGAACAGAAGCACAGAGAGATTAGGACTGTCGTCACCAGCTCACTCACATTAATGTCTCTCTCATGGATCTCATCAACAATAACATGACTAATGCCGCGGATCCCAGTCTCCACCTTTCTCAGAAGAACACCTGAAAAAGTCACAGCAGGTAAATGTTCCTGTAACAGATCGATCTTCCCTAACTGCCATGCTTTCACCTGCACAAACGACAGCCAGGGCATGAAGCATTACCACCTGAAAGACTCTTTCGATTTCCCACCCGATGCTGCTTCCCCTTCTGTCTTTCAAGGACAATCATAGGGAAACTTAATCTCTTCACAGGATTATGTCTGTGTGCAATCAGACCTGTATTCCCAGACTTCTGAACAACAGTCTTAACCTTTCTTTGCACAACAGCACGTCTGCAAACTTCTATCCAAAAAAACCCTTTCCGATCTTTGAAACAAGCTTCCCACAAATTTTACCCTAACCACATCCTTGCTTTTGCTGCTAACTCAGAGTCCAGACCCATAAATACCGAGCTGCAAAGGTAGTGAAGCACAGACCCACAGTGCAGAACATGATGCTGGCGTGTGGCCGAGGGAGCACGGACTCGAAGCGCACGCTGTACCCGCAGCTCTGCCCCGGCTCCTCTCCCCTCTCGTAGGACACGCGCTCCGCCACGGACACCGCGCTGATCCGGCGGGGCTGAGGGGTGCAAAACATTTCCCTGACTTAATGACGAGGTTATACACCTTTATCACGACACCACTGAAAGCAGGAAAGTAAACTCTAAGTGCCACGGGTGTCCTGTGCTGAGATTTCTTCACGGAGTGATCATTAAATGTTAGGATCTGTAACAGCACGTTTTTGATTCTGAAAGGGTTAATTCCACATATGAGATCACAGAGGGGGGATATGAGGATACATGGGAACTACCAGCTGGCATTTGCCACACCTTTTCCCTTCAGTCTGCTGAGAAGTTTTCATCTGGGCAAGGTACAAGCCAGATTATTCAAACTGAAGATCCAGGAAAGAGTAACATGAAATGAGAACATACATAGTGCTGAGGTTTCTCCTACTTTTATTACTGAGGAGAAACCTTTATGAACACTGTCCTGCAATAATAATCAGGTTCCTCAACACATCCTTCAATCACTTAAGGTCAGGTTGGACTGAGCTTGGAGCAACCTGGTCTAGTGGAAGGCGTCCCTTGCCTGTAGCAAGGGGTGGAACTAGATGAGCTTTAAGATCCCTTCCAACCCAAACCATTCTCAGATTCTGTGACTTTATCCTAATTAACATGTGATTTCTCACATCCCCCACAGAACTGCAGAGGCTGCACTGCTCACAAATCCCCCACCTGTGTCACCACGATGTTGCACTCGGCAGCTCGGTCGGTTCTGATGTATTCATCCAGGATGTACTGGGGCACCTGGGTGGTTTTGCCACAGCCAGTGGCACCGCGGATGACAACAACAGAATTGTGATGGACTGCATCCAGAATTTCACTCTCAAAATTCTTCAAAGGTAAGGCCTCTCTTTCTTCTTGGATCTGGGAAAAAAAACAAGCCCAGCACATTTCCAAAATCTCCAAAAATCAACCTGTTCTGCTCCATTCCCATACTGTGTCTCACTTTTCTGCACTTTTCCCTTACCCAAAGGAAAAACTGTGGAAGAACAGACCATAGTTTGTAATTTTTCCTGACACAGCACAACACATCCCAGCAGAACATCCAGCCCCTTCTGAAAACACGGTGTGTGTTTCTGCTGTAATCCAGCCTTACACACTTTGTATACATTATATTCAACCCCTCCTGGAAAAAAAAGAAGAGACTAGTGCAGGCACACCATGTCACAGAAAACACACTTACCCTCTGTAATTCCTGATCCTGCTCCAGGCGGTACATGAATTCACTTTTCAGATCCATGCTTATTTGCTCTGGAGTGAGCTGTAAGTACAATAACATTGTTTGGAGGCTTTTTGACTCTTTATATGCATCATAACTTCAGTATCAAATCAGCCACTCCAACATAATGATCCCAACTATCATCATTTCCTACATAACTCCCTGAAATCAGTGACATCTAGGAGCTATTTAATGGCATTCATTCCAGCCTATTAAAATTAAACATTCATCCTCAAAGAAGTTTCTCAGAAAGATCCAAAACACTGAAAAAGAACAATGGTTTAAATTTAAACACTTCAACTGCTTGAAAAACACATTCTATTCAGCAGGAAGCCAACAAGATGATGGGACAGGAGTTTTCAGTGTAAGGAATGAACTAACATAAGCACAAAACCACCCACAGAACAGCAGCTGAAAAGAGAAAAGGGAGCCGAGAGGGAAATTCATCAGGCAACTCCTGTATTTCAACTATGAAAGAATTGCAAAGAAATTCAAATTTGTTACCTAAGGGCAAATTGCTTTTGCTGCAAGTAAGTTAGTGTACCGTGACTGGCACAGAGAAATCCTGATGAGACTCGAAGCCAGCTCAGTTTGCAATGTCCACACGTGCGTTGGTTGTGTTTAAAACAACAACACTCAAATCTACATCAGCTCCACATTTTTTTAAAAGTCAATATATAATGAGCAATGTTAAATTCATGTCATTTATGGAAAAAACTCAAGTAGAAGAAAGTATTAAATTATTGTTTTGGCCATGAGCACTCTGGTTCTCTGTTGTAGGAAACTCAAATTCCTGTCCTGAGAGTCATTTCTGCCCAGGTTATACCACTGAGACCAAACTACCCTCTGAATCTGGCAACCCAGTAACTTTCCCCTTCTCCCTCATTCTATCATGCCACATTCTTGCTTTTCATTTTTTCTGTGCTGCATGGGACTAGAACTGACAAAAATAAGCAAGTTGGCTCATTCTGTAGTGATACTTGGCTTGGAGCAGTTTCTCTTCCCAGAAAAAAAGTCCTAGCATGAAAATATGGGAAAAAGAAGCTAGGGAATTATAAATGATCTGTCCATGAGCATACCTTGTAATTCCAATTATAAGCATTGTATGGGCTGCACAATAGGAAGCAAAAAGTGAAACAAAGCAGAAAATTGGGACACTTAAGACACTGCTGCTCAAGATGTAGTAACACAAGAAGTAAACACAAAGAACTCCCTGCCTCCAGGTCAAGAAGGGAATAAATTTTATCAGTGGACTGTCTTCTCTGTTGGAATAGCTCATACTTTAAATCCTGGGAGGAAATAGCATTTAAAAGTTCTGGGGAAAACAAACAACAAATCATTTTTTTAAGCTATCTTACATTTGCCAGAGGACCTTCATCAATATTGCAGCCAGTCCAAGGGTTCCAGTTGGAATGAGGTGGTGACCAAGGAACAACTCCCATGTGACTTTGTCTCTGCGACGGTTCGAAATGGGCCAGCTTTCCCATGCTGATCAGAACTGGATTACTGGGATCTTCAGGCTATAAATCCAAAAGCAGAGTGGGCAAAGACAGAGGAATGGATTAAAGGAGCAGGTGTGATGTTACACACGGGAGTATCTGAACCACACACTCACCAAAGGCACAATCTCCAGGGACAGCTCCCGGACGGTCTTTTGCAGCTGATTTTCTAAGTCAGGAGACAGTGACACCTCATAGGGTTCCAGCTAGGAAATATTTAAAAACTACACATCAAAATACAAAGACAGACACTGGAAGCCAGAACTGTGGGCCAAACCATCAAACACTTCCTTGTGAAACAAGGCCAAAGGGAATCACCAGTTCAAAATTCACATCCTTGAAATGTTTTCGTGCCTTTTCATCAAATAAGAATCTGTAGATTATTTTTAAATACTTGAGTTTGATCTCAGAGGAACACACTCTCAAAGTTGCCACCAAATACCTAAATAATACGTATTATTTGGGGGGTGTGTGTGTGTATACAGAGATATTTGAATATTCAGAAAATGCTCACATGCCAGAGAATGAATCCAAACAGCTGAGGGTAAACAGAAATATTTAAGTTTGTAAAAAAATTGTGCAGAAAAAAGCATTTGTTACAAATACTGTTTCATTTAACAGGATGTAAAATTAGTTACTGCTCCATTCACATATACATGAAGTTGTATTTCTGATCCAAATCACTGGCCAGAACAGAAACAGTTACTAAACCAAAGAATCAAAACTACTAACTTGTAAGATGTTTAACATGGAGAGCAAGCTCTAAGTCACTCCTGTTTATGAGAGTGTTATGGAATGAGAGCAATAATTCCTGCCCCTCCTACCAAACTCACCGACTCCCCTTTCTTCTTTGTCTGCCCAGAGTAAGGCTCGATGACGCCGAGGTGGAAGAGCTGCCTGACCAGGGAAAGGGCACAGGATTGCGCTGCCAGCTTTTTGTTGGATCCGTGCTCGCGGCTGAAAATCCCTGCGGCACACAGAGGTCGGAGCTGCAGCAGCTGAGGGCTCAAGCAGCTTCCACAGAAGACACTACTCTGAAACGGCCTCTCTGACTGCACGCAAAGGTTAAGCTTCAAATCGTGATAAATCCAGAGTTCCAACATAAAATCCAACCAGCCCCCTCCAGCCAGTGCACACTGGCTGTGTGACGTTACTTACTGACAAGTCCTGGGAAGTTTTTCTGCATTCAGTGTGTATGATTATCCAATACCACCCATGAGCATCACACAAAGGATCCCTCACCTCTGGAAGCGGCTCCAACACGTAACTACGACAAAATCTGTTCCCATAAATACTCCTCTATACCAACATCCATCTCTTGCTAAGTTAAAAACTAAATAGGAACACGTACTTCTGCCCAGCTGCTTCACATAAATGTTCATTTCTGCATGAAAGCTCCTGCAAGAGAAAGAACACAAAGGGACAATTACCGACAACTGACACTGCAAAAATATTCGCTCTTTCCAATATTTCTAGGCAAAGACAGAAACTGTTGGCTGATCAATGACCAAAGTAAAATATTACTGCTTTTAGTCCCTTGAACCCCAAGTAAATTGGTAACACACCTGCTATCAATAGAACCAGTTGATTTGATAGGAATCCTGCAAATGCCACTGTGCAGCATTGAAATTTAAAGCCACATTATTAGGAAATATGCTCTGAGCTGTCCAAGTTTAAGGCAACAATTATAAAGCAGATAGGATGTTAATTTAGCATTAATGTGCATCCCACTGTATGACACATTAGTGATTAGATGATCTAATCACAACACTATTAGATTAGATCTAATCACTAACCACACTAGTGATTAGATACTAGTATAACACTAGTAACTCACTAGTAGCCTGTGTTTAACAACTCAGATGCAACATTTAGTACAGCTACTCTGCTTTTTGCCACACATTTGGCCAGCTCAGAGCACAGCCAAAACAAAACCAGGTCATTTGTCAAAGACCATGGAACTTATCTGCACAGGAAGAGACAGAATAGCTGAATTTGCAGGAATTTCTGTTCCCTTATTGCCATACTCTGGGAACAGCAGAACTTTAATTTACAGAGTAACTTGTTACTTGAGTGACAGAGTTACTCAAGGTAACTCTCCTAAGCAAACCTAAGAGTTTGCTTAGGGCATGTAACCAGTTCATTTAAAGGTCACCTGGTATATTAATCACAGAATCATAGGATCATGGAATGGTTTGGGTGGGAAGGGACCTTAAAGCTCATCTTGTTCCACCCTCTGCCATGGGCAGGGACACCTTCCACCAGCCCAGGTTGCTCCAAGCCCTGTCCATCCTGGCCTTGGACACTCCCAGGGATGGGACAGCCACAGCTCCTCTGGGCACCCTGTGCCAGGGCCTCACCACACTTCAAGTAAAGAATTTACGCTTAAAGAAAAAAAATAATCCTCAACAGAGGAGGATGGAAACCAGATCCGTGTTTTGAAGAATCCCAGACCTAAGCCTGTATTTGCCAGATGAAGAATTAAAGCCAAATTCTTCTAAGACAGGATTTCAACTGGCAATTGTGACTCAAGACATGTAACTGGGCTTTACTGGACTGAGATCCTCTTTGGAAACTAGGCCTTGGCACTTGCACAGCTGCAGGCAGAGCCTTGCAGTTGTGTCCTTCACTTCTTGCTGCAAACAAACAACAAAGAAAGTTAAGTGAGTGATTTAAGATTCAGGTTAGACCTCCTTCCTGTGCTAGCAGTGAACTGACCTTCAGGCACAGTGGCTTCAGGGGTCGAAGGCCACTGGCTCTCAGGGACACAACGGCCACCTAAGACACCGATGACAGTATGTTTCTCAGCCAGGCCTACAGTCAGCATTCAATCTCATTCTCCTCCACCTGAGGGGAGAACAGCAACACCAGAAATCAGTTTGCAGCAGAATCCCACGTGATTCCCTAGTCCAGCCTTGTAAGCATGCACAGATCTGTGGTGTCGCTCTTCAGCAGGAACAGGAGGAGGCAAAGGCATCCCACACTTCCGATGGAACCCCAAAACAGAGGAGCTACATCCCACCCCTTAATGTTGAGTTCATGCTTTGTGTTTTAGGAAAGCCATGTTTATATTCACAACTTAGAGCCTCCTGTCATAATTAAAGTTTCCAAATCCAAATTTCCCAGCTATTACTAAGTCCTTAGACCGTGAACATGATTAATTGACCACAAATGTCTGACAGCAAGACTGACACGTCTGTTATAATTCTATTATAATTCACGTCTCTCATCATTACTTAAAAAGCCCAGAAACAGACTGGCAAGATGCATGGCAACTGATGTTTCTTAAAAAAAACCACCCTACCTAAACTATATTACCGTCCTCAAAACTCCAAGAACATCTGAAACTATCCCTCTCCTGCTACACACACCAAAAGGATTACATCCAACAGTTTGCTCTCTCTTAACAAGCCCTAGAACACGTCAGGACTGTTTCACCTCTATTAGATGTTACAGCAGGTAGTGAATTCCCCCTTCTGCCATTCCGTCCAGGGAAATTCACACAACCTTCCCTGGGTAAATAGTAAACAGGAAACTCTGAAATGCCCTCCAGAAGAACAATAGCCAGGCTGAGAAACATACTGTCATCTGTCATCATCTCATTCTGCTCAAGACTAAACTAAAATACTCGGGGTTTAATGCTTTTACCTGCACAAGGTGTAACCAAACGAGCTGCACAAACATTCCCTAAGCTACAGGATAAAAGAAATGCTCATAAACTAAGTCTGCAACAGCACACTTTAAATTCCTAGTACTGTGCAAACTAACTTTCTATGTCACTCACATATAAGGGAAAGAAATGGCCTTGCCTGAGAGACATAAATGGAGATGAAGTGACCTGAAGACAGCTTTTAAATGAGAATTTACAACTTTCTGCACCCACACAAATATTTCAGATGTTCTAAATGCTTGGAAGACTCAACAAAAGAATACCAGAAGTCCTGCAAGTGAGACTCTCATGACAGGCTGTAACAAGAAAATTCTCTTTCTAAAAACATTAACTCTCATAGAACACAAGTTTATACAACGCAAAAAAAACCCAACCCCAAACCCGACCAGGACAATCCAGCAGCAGCAGCATGCCATTGTTTCTGGCCACAAAATGTCACCATATTTCAACAGAAGTAATACAATGTCCTGAAGTTTTGATGGTTTGTTTGTAAAGACTGCTTACAAGAGTCAAGTAATGAAAACCATCAATTCTTCATGCACAGTCTGAGTTATTTTCACTTGGGGAAGCACATGCAAATTCTCTGATGGAATGGGCTGAAAGTCAAAGAAGAGTCTCAGCTGAAGCTGGTCTCAACTGAAACCCTCAAAACTCCTTTGGGAAGATTCTGCCTAACTGATTTTTCCAGCAGAAAATTCCACTGCCAAAAAAAAGTTAATTATAACAAAAATATAAACAAAATAAAAAGCAGATCCTTAAAGCAGATTTCTACATAAGCAAATGTAAATATTTAAGACTTTCTCAAAATGCTCAAAGGCAACAACAGTCATAAAACAATTACCAGGAGCAACTGATGTCTCTTTTCACTCAAACTGACATCCCAACAGCTGGCTATAGCACAGCAATCAGTTTAAAAGCTGCATATCCATGAAAGATTTCTCAGATCTCGGCACTGAGGCTCCTCACCCCCATATCAGTATTTAGGGATGTTGTTGGTCCTGGCAAAGAACACTACGGAGCACTGCAATTGTGAACAGCCACTGTCACCAAACCCTTCGGACGCAGACAGTGACTAAAACCACCAAACCTGTTGTGATCAGGCCCCATTTCAGTGTATTTATATTCTTCCTGGATCTTCTCCTTTTGGAAAAACTGGTTCAGACGTGCCTTGGCATTTTCCAAGGTCCAACCCCCATGAACGTCAGCACTTAAGTCCACTTCTGACTCTGAGGTCTAATATGGAAAAGAAGAGTATCATTTACTAGTTTTAAACATTCTTACAGCAAGTCTTTCAAATAACTTGCCCAGATTCCATAAAATAATTGAGACATTACAGAAAATGCTAAAGAGTCCTCAGTAATTCCTTATTTTCACAACAAAATGTCTATACAAACACTTGGATGTTCACAGTACCCAGAGTGATTTAATTTATTCTTAGCTTCAACATATTACCTTTGTTAAAAGCCAGCGAGGAAACCTGCAGCTTAAGTTAAAACCAATAATAAAATATAAAATGAAGACTCCAAGCTTGATTACAAATTAAAGGGGGTGAAACAGATACCTATTTAAGAGCTAAAGAAGAACTCCACAGCATGACTTACCTCCTGACCTTCTTGCTCCTGTTTCCTTGAATAATAATCTTGCAAATTCGCACCCCTATCCCACTGAGCTCCGTGACTGCCACAGTTTCCAGGTGCTGCAACTGGGCCATTGCCTATCACACGGACAAAAACAAACAAAAATAAAATAACTCCCCCAAAGCATGTGCTCAGCAATGGAGAGACACTTCCTGGCAATCTCGACAGCCCCTTGGATCTCATGCAGTCACTGACACCTCTGCCCCAAAACTATGTCTTCTGTATCCTGCCTGCAGAGCATTTGGGAGAAAAATCAACACCCAAATACATCCAAATACACGTAAATTACAGTTTTCAGCCTTACCTTCTTCATTTTTTAAAAGCAAATGTGGAGGAAGGGGTCCCCCCAGAGCTGAACTGGAACCGGCGACATCTCTGGCTGCTTCCTGTGCTCCATCAGGGGTATCACCTGGGGCTGGCTAGGAAAGGGAATGAAGGAACACCTCAGCACATTGGTACAGAATATGTTCTACTATTTAGCTAGAAACTGTTCAGGCAATCTAAAGAGCTCAGGCAATAATATACAATGGTTATCTCCCCAGTAGCAACCCCAATAGTGACACCCTATTGAAAACTAAAAGCAACACAACTGTTGTTACGTGAACACTGACTTGCCATGAACTAACTGGTGCATCAAAACCTAAATATCAGTCCTGTTCCCACTGGCTTTCACCCAGGCTAACGAGGCAAGAAGGCTGCTTCCCCTGAGAAAACTTAATGAAGCACTAGAAAAAGATTCTTCCTCCCCAACAGATAACACAACTTCATGCTTTACTTTATTTTTTGCCTCTAAAATGGCTGTAATGACAGTTACCCTCCTCCTCAGCCTCTATGAGATAGTCACTGCTGATGGTTCACATAACATCATAAAAAGCAATGATCCTGTCACACACCTGAGGAGCTATGGCAGCAAGCACTTATAGTTTAGAAAAAATGGCAAATTCTCAACGTCTGGTTTGAGGTATCTCTGACTTCCTGATTTTTTTTTAAAGTACACAGGATTATAGATAGATAAAAAGTCATATGTGTCTGAAACAATTCCCAGTGTCAGGTGTGAGTACTCAGCACTTTTAAAGGCCAGGCTGCACCTCTCAGAGAGACCCTGAATTCTTTACAGCCTCACCAGCTTTGCAGCTCACCATGAAGCTGTTTTGACCAGACCATCCTACAACATTCAGTAGCACTCGATGATCTTAAGCATTTTTTCCAATCCCAATGATTCTATGATTCCACGATACTCTGTTTGTATCCCAGCTTTCCAGCACTGCAAGCACAAGTCCCTCACATTCAACCCTCGTCACTACACAGGGGCACCGGACTGAACTCCAGGGTGAAACACAACTGGGAGCAAGGAAAGGTTATGCCTCGGTAAGGAGGAAGACCGGCTTACTCCAAAAGCAGGAACTTCATCCTTCTTCATTTCATTCACCCGCACCAAGTAGTTGATGAAGTCTCGGGCAGCGTTGCTCTGCGCGTCCTTCTTGTTGGTGGAGTTGCCCATACCAACGTAGTTGAAGCCTTGCACTCGGACCTGCATGGAACAACACATGGCTCTGTGTGTGAGAGGGGCCTGCAAACCACTAACACTGACTGAAACACCAAATCCTGCTTGCTCCTAAACACAGGAGAAGCAAATTACTAAGTATTGTTATATAACACGAGATATAGCCACGTATTTCTGTAGGTTTTGACTGTATTCTCTGCACCTACTGAAGAGACTCTCACATTCTGAGAACTTCCATTCCCAGTGCTTCCCAAAACCTTGTGGAAGAAGAAAAATCCACGTAGGACCCTGGCAACACACAGCGGCAAACCCTGCTCAGGATCACTTTCCTCAACCTTAATCCCAAACCCTTGGAGACAACACGGATGGGAGTAAGCCTGTGTTCCCTCAACCTTAGCTCCACATTCCTGCAGCTCAAAAGATGCAATTAATTTCCGATTTTTTTACTTTAGGCCAGCAATTCCATATCCTGGACAATTATACCTCCAACCAACCAGTAACTACCCTGGATTCACAGCCATCATACTGCGGTGTGAAAAGCAGGAAAAGAGAATGTTTTCGTGAGACTGATCCTTTCACTCCTTAAGTTTCCATGGATGCTCACGGGGCATCAACATACAAAAAACAGAATAAGAATATACATGTATTGTATAATATATAGTATAAGTATTAGCTTATATATGTTAGTTCTTACAAGAGCGTAGAGTGACGAGACAAGAGGGAACATATTTAAACTGACAGCAAGCAGGTTTAGATTAGATATTAAAAAGAAATCCTTCCCTGTGAGGGTGGGCAGGCCCTGGCACAGGTTGCCCAGGCCAGGTTGGACAGGGCTTGGAGCAACCTGGGCTAGGGGAAGGTGGCCCTGCAGGGGTTGGAACAGGATGAGTTTTAAGGTCACTTCCAACCCAAAGCGTTCTAAGATTTAGGAATCTAACTGTGCAAACAACCACTCCATCTGAGTAATGCTCAATTCTCAGTTGTAATACCTTGAGAACTGGTTTCGTATCCCTGCGCTTCTCAGTTTTGTTACTGCCAGGGGACACAAACAGGGGAAGGAAGGGTAAAGTGACCAATTCAAGTCGCTCAGTGCAGATCCACAGCAGCACTTACAAACCGACCCATTCTGCACGTGGCCTCACACTCAGTGCCATCCCCAATTCCCAGCTCCCACAGCCTCACTAGCCAGAGCCAGGAGCAGAGTACCATTACAGCCTAGCCCAGCAGCCACTCCACCGGGAATTCCTTAATACATTTCACCTCAAGCTGCAGACCAAAGCTCCTTGCAGAGGTGACACACAGTACCCCTCGCCAGCTACTTTAACTGCAAGAACGACACACACACGGCCTACAGGCACCCACCGCCCGATAGCAAACCCCTCACCTTTCCCTGCAGGAGCATCGTTCCCGCTGCTTCCCTCCTTGTACACACAGCCGGGACGCTCTCCTCGGCTGTTCCCAGCGAACCCAGATCCCTGGTACGGACCCTGGAGCCTCGGTACAGCTCCCACAGCCCCCTGGCAGAGCCCAGACCCACAGCACGGCCCCCACAGCCCCCTGGCAGGGCCCAGACTCCCATCACAGCTCCCACAGCCCCCTGGCAGAGCCCAGACCCACAGCACGGCCCCCACAGCACCAACACCCCCAGTACAGCTCCCAGACCCCCAGTACGGCCCCCACAACCCCCTGGCAG
>VWZF01003096.1:619759-634213 GCA_013396755.1 Sclerurus mexicanus
AGGGCCCGGGGTGGCCGGGAGCGGCCCCGGGACAGAGGCCCGGCCGAGGGGGCGCACACAGCTCGGGGGTGTGGGGCAGGGGGAAGGGCCATGAGGTGAAGCACAGGGAGCTCCAGCCCAAGGTGAGGAAGAGGTTCCGTGTGTTGAGGGTGGCGGAGCCCCCGAGCAGCCGCCCAGAGTTCCCAGACTCACCTGGACGCGTTCCTGCATCACCTGCTCCAGGTGGCCCTTCCCTGGCGAGGGGAGTGGACTGGTTGGTCCCCAGAGGGCCCTTCCAACCCTGACAATGCTGGGGTGATTCTGTGGAGATGCTCCGAGGGCTGGAGCCCTTCTGTTCCAGAGCCAGGCTGGAGAGCTGGGAGCATTCACCTGGAGAAGGGAAGGCTCCAGCGAGACCTGAGAGCCCCTTGCTGTGCCTAAAGGGGCTCCAGAGGAGCTGGAGAGGGACTGGGGACAAGGGATGGAGGGACAGCGCAAGGGGAAATGGCTTTACACTGACAGAGGGCAGGGTTAGATGGGATATTGGGAAGAAATCCCTTTCTCTGAGCGTGGGCAGGCCCTGGCACAGGGTGCCCAGAGAAGCTGTGGCTGCCCCTGGATCCCTGGGAATGTCCAAGGCCAGGTTGGAGCAACCTGGAATAGTGGAAGGTGTCCCCACCCATGGTATGGGGTGAAATGAGGTGATCTTTAAGGTCCCTTCCAACCCAAACCATTCTGTGGTTTTGTGATTCTATGGCTTCCCGCAACACAGCATTCTGCACTGCAATATAGAGATGCACAGCTCAGCCGTGGCTTGGTTTCTGTCCTAAGGGGAAAAAAATAAATTGAGAAATACCTGCTTATTAGAAAGCCAGAGCTTGCCATTGCAAAAGGGATGTTTTTTTTTTTAATTTTGCATTGAGGTGTATAAACACAAAGATAGCAGACAAAAGCAGGATTTTACATGCAGTGTCCCAGGGACTCTGACAAACAGATACCAGTCTGGGCAACCTGGTGGGGTCAGACTGTTGTTAAAACACAGTGTAGTGCTCCCGGAGAGCTGCAGGGAGGGTGGAGCCACACCTTCCTCCTTTCCAGGCAAAAGGAGTCAGCCCCTTCAGCTGGGGAGAATTTGGGGTTTTTTTAATGAAAAGATACCAGTTAGTCCTGGAATGTGCAGAGCTCCAGTGTAAAGTGCCGGGCCATGGGTGCCCCTGCAAAGCCAGCCCTAAGAGGAAGGGGCTTGGGCACATTGCCAATTCCCTGAAAGAAATCCCAGCCCAGCATGTGGGGAATGTGCCACTTGGCAGAGAATCCCGGAAAAGGAATCTCCAGATGGACATGGAAGTGGACAACATCGTCCATGTGGCACTGGGGGACGTGGCTCAGTGGTGGATCCAGGAGCGTCAGGTCAATAGTTGGACTCCATCTTAGAGGTCTTTTCCAACCTTAGTGATTCCAGGATTCCATGATCAGTCACCATCAGGCCACACAATGCTGTCCAGCTTGGCTTTGGCCTTGACAATGAACTCCTCAGAGGCATCAAGAAGCGGAAGCCGTGGAGGTCCCATGGGAATGCCAGAAACAAAAGTCATTACAGCTTTAGTCTGTGCAACACCAAAACCTGGGCAGACAAAAGCAAAATCAGGGTATTCGCAGACCAACGTGCTTAAAGCAGCTTTGATAAGGGTGTGGAAAAAAAGCAGCAGCGTAGATTTGCTGTGTAATCCACCAGGAATCAGGCTTCCAAGTATTCCTTGGAAGTGAGAACAGCATAACTCAGAAGGGGTAACTGCAGACAGCAAAGACACTGCAGTAAAAATTACACCTGTTTACTAGATTTATTCACATATAGGCAGCCCCCAATGCAGACTCATGCAAAGGCAAGCCCTGGGCATAGTAACATGCTGCTCTCTGTCCACAGCTCACGACTTCTGATGTACCTCTGGAAATTCAGTGTTTGCCTCTTTATCTATGAGGCTAAAAAATAATGCAATTCCTCTGACTCTGCACCCAAGAAATAATCCCAAGCACTAAAGCTCAGCTGCATTCATCAGGGCTTGCATATCACAGCAAACCCCCAGTGAACAGTTCTCTTTGTTAAGTGTCTAAATTAAACATTTCATGTCTGATTACGTCCCCCTACACCACCCTGACTTGGTTGGCTTTAATTGCTTTTTATATTTAAACTTAATTTGTTTCTAAAAAACATTCCATTTTAAAATGTTTTGGCCTTGCACAGCCTTCAAAAACGTTCCTCTTAAATTACAGCAAATCAGGAGAGAGAAGTATTGGAACTGTTTTCCTCCTTGGGCACCACCATTTCCAAAAAATGACTGTAGAAATAAAGAAATGAGCTTTTGGAGACAGAAGGAAAAAAAGCCCTAACAAAAAAAAACAACCCACAGAGAAAGTCAGGATAAGAAAAAGGGTATATCATAGAGTCAGCTTTAAATCTGAGATTTCACAGCAGAAGGAAGGAAGGGAGAGAGGAATCTGTTGGGGATTCTTGGTCAGCTCCCTTTGTTGAGCTTCCAGCTGCTACTAAGCTGGGAAACAGCAGATGCAACAGTTTTTCACTTTCAGGAAGGAAGTTCCAAGAGTACAACAACATGAGGGTTTCAAGAGCACCAAGTCCACATTTTTAGACATAAGGAGGGAAACAGGCAGTGTTTATTCACTTTACTTACCCAGTTTGATGACAAAGTTGAGAAATTCCCCAGTGAGAAACTAGAAAAGACCAACAGTAGTTTATTAACACCTTCAAATTTGGAAGTGTGAAAGCATCTAGAGCTGTTATATCTCGTACAACTGTTGCCCAGCTTTGAGAAAAGCCCTTGGCCACCAGGCCAGTCTATGGGAAATACTAATTGGATTCCACTGGAATAGGGGAGGGATGCCTCAAAAGTCCCATTAAAAAAATGGGTACAGATTGTATACTGATGGCTCAGAACTCTGCACAAATCTTTCTGCCCTACACCACGTAGGCCATCCCTAGAATATTCCTAGTCAAGGGGCTTGGACACCACAGGTTTGTTCAAGGAAAAAGACTCACCCACATGGATGAGATTAGAGAGTCGAAGAGTGAGGCAGATCTTAGTTAAAAGCTAGTAAGTACTGATCAAAAAGCTGAGGAGGGCTGAGTAACAAGGGGGGGATGGAGCCGGAAAAATTTTCCTTTAATAAAGCTACCTCAGCATATGGGATGACAAACCCACATGGAAAACAGCCCCAGTAAAGCTCGAGGGGAAAGAAGGTTTCTCCCAAGGGGGCCAGGGAAGATGCTGTACCTGATACTGCCGTGCCAAGGCAAGGTCTGGCTTTGCAAAGGCTTGCAACATCAGATTGGTTTGTCGGCCCAAATAGTTGTATGTACTGCCAAAAAAAAGAAAAACCCCAAAACACACCAAAAATAGAACTGGTAAGCACAAAGGAGGAACTTAAAACCAGTGAAACAAAGCAAGTAACCACAGGCTTTTGCTGTTGACAGGGTAAGAGCATCATTATCAAGAGAGAGATTTGTGCCATCTATGTGTGGTCAAGCATCTGAAGCACACCAAGCCCTACAGAAGAGTTTACGGAACAGATTTGTCAGTCTCGTAGTTTTCCAGTTGCTTGTTCATTTAATGGATCATCTAGATTGGAACACAGACAACACACAGTAATTCATCTAAGCAGTGTGGCAAGAGGGGCAGAGAATAAATCAAACTCAGCAGAGCCCTCTTCCTCACAGACTTCTCATGTCAACTAACCACTTTAACCTCTCTGGGTTTTGGTTCCTTACACATATAATGAAGATCAAAGTAGGGAATCACTTCTAAAGTTTGTGTGAGGATAAAAAGTACATTGAAACCTTTGGTCCAGCTTAGGGACTGCAGCAACAATCACCCAAAGGAACACTGGGTGAGTGAGACCCCAGGTTATGTGACTGTCCCATCACTATGATTGGGGCTCCATTACGTGTCTGTTTGCTTCTGTACATCCCTACCCTGCAAAATCCTCTGTTGTGGTGACAGGAGGCAGTCAGGGAAATACTGTGCATATAGCAGAAGATACAACACCACAGTGTGTGTGTAGAGGGGAAAGAGTTCAAGCCATACTGACCTGCCAACTGCTCCATTTGCCCCTGCTGCCAGTGCACCCAACAGTTGCTAGTTTGGGGTGGGGGAAGAAAAAGTAAAAAAAAATTTACTTCCTGTAACAAAATAAAGAAAAAAAAAAGGGTTGGTGGGAGGGAGCAGCAAAACTGCCTGGCACTGAGCGTCCAGGGTTGTTCTTCCCCAAGGCTGAAGCAAGAGAATGCCTTAGAAGAAATTACTTTTAAGAGGAGCCTCTTACCTCATCCACCCCATAAAGAAATTCAAGCTGCTCTGTTTCATTCTTGTGTATACACTGTGCAAAGTCCAAGAGATCCGTGTCGCTGAACTTCACGCCCTGGAAGGTGGGGATCCGTTCCTTTATTCCATCCAGCAACTCTTCCACACGAACTGTGCAGGACAGCAATCTCACATGAAGGAACACAGCCCTGTTCTGGGAGAGTCCCCTGCCGTGTCCCCAAGAAGGTGACTTAATATTTTACAGGTTGTTCACTTTTGGCCTAAGCCTAGTAAATTATACAGCCCTAAACAAATGAGTAAGACAACAAAAAGTAATGCTCTTTTACCAGATTAGAACACAAAAACCCTGGGTAAGAGAAAGTCTAGGCATGAGCTGGAAACGTGTTTGAGACTCAATATAAATACATACATCCAGAAACACCACATAACCTGCTGTCCAGAGCAAATAACCAAAGATCTGTACCCCGTACTTACTCTTCACACCTGTCAGAGGAGGAATGTGATAGTAATAAAACGGAGTATCAGGGGCCTCAGATGCAACCTTCTGTAAGAAAGCGACCAGCTCATCTGGAAGGAAAACATCAGATATCCCGTAAGAAAAGGAGACTATCCACAGGGAGAGACAGCTCAGAGTCACAGCCAGGGGCTGTGCAGAGACCTCAGCTTGTGCACCATACTTGGAAAACCCTTCACAACATGTCATAAAAACATTAAATGTGACAAGAATCGGGGGAAGACCCTAAGGAAGGCAAAGACAATATTTGTTTCACATTTTCCTGTATCGCTTTAAAAATCAAAGGGTTATTACAGTTGGCATTCTTCCCAAGAATCTTCTTCACTGCATCTTTTGTAGATCTTAGGCAATTTTCCCACTGGCATACCAGGAAGAGGAATGGCAAAAAACCCAAGCTGAACCCTCACTGCCATCCTACTCTGAGCAAGGTCTTCTGCTGCTCTTTGTGCTGTTCCCTGCGAGTACCAGCTTGGTTGTCACTGATTGTGCCTTGGCTGTCACTACCAGCCATTCTGGCAGCCCACCCTGGTTTCTTCTGGTGCTTTTGTATGAAAAGTTCCATTTAACGTGTACAGTCCCATAACTTAGACAACATTTCTGTTACAACCTCCACTTCGTGTGGTTATTTTATGTTGTTTGTCCTTAATGTAATGAAAATCAGGCCACTTCTAAGTTCTGAGGTAACCTTAGGTGGAGAGAACCAAGCCTGAGCACCTCAGTAATCAGCAGTTAACCTGGTCAGTGCCCAGCTTGGAACCAACCGCTTCCCAGTGTGGCCCAGATCAAGCCTCAACCCCAAACTATTGATTCAGAACACACACTAGTAGCTACCCTTGCCATAAGCAACTATTCTTTTTGCAAGAGCATAACCAAACACATTCCAAAGGACATCTTCCCTGCTTCTTACCAGAATTCTGCTATCTCCCATCTTTTATAAAACACTTCTTGTAGGTTTTGCTTTTCCATGACAAGTGTGCAAACATCACCACCAGGTATTAATCCTTTATCTATCATAAAGGTTTGGAGAGCAATAAAAAGGCCTCAGCAATCACATCTATTCACCTTTGTTTGTGGGTTTGAAGAAGAAGGGGGCTATGACAGCAATGCCACCAGCTCCTATGGCTGCTGCGTGTCTTGCCTGTAAAATACAGAATGGGAAGCACTTGGAGGTACATCTGCTTATATTTAACACACACACTGAAAAGGAGTCGGATCATATACACACCAGCTCTTGGGACTCTGGCAGACTCAGTGCTCCCACGTGAATGATCACATGATCCAATCTGTGAAAAAAAGCAAAACAAACCCCGAATTCAGGAGGTTTGGCGAGGTTCCAGCAACCGTGAAAAATGCCAAAATGAGCCCAGGGAGCCATAGGACAAGAACCTAAAAAGGATTTGAGCCTGTGTTGACCTGACAAACAGAGAAAATGCCAATACTGACAAGCAGCCGTTGGTGGGGGAAAAAACCCCATATTTGCAAACAAGAATCATGTGTGACTCTTCCTGTTGTACTTGCAAGGCTGTCAGGAGGGACAAATCTCAGCACTTCATTAGGAAGTTGAAATTAAGACATTAAAGGCTTAAGGAGAGGCTGGGAAGAGTAAGGGATATCAAAGTGTATCTTTGCATTCTCAACTTATTTCTCTTCAAACCTACCTCGCAGCAGCAGCTTTGAGTGCTTGCGTGCTGCTGCCAAAGGAATCTCCCGTGTCTGAGGCCATCAATCCCATTGCTATGTTTCTCCTTTATATCCATAGGAGACATGGATATACAGGCTATGGATGTGAAAGCTGTGAGCCTTCCTCCAGTTTATTTCTGCTCACTACCCTTCTCTCCCAAAACACCTCCTTCCCTGCACATCCTCTGACAGAGCAACTAAGAGGAAGGCAGCAGTGAGGGATACAAGGCTATGGCAGGTATAAGAAATGGAGAATGGAGCTGCAATTGGACACAGAGCTGCAGATCCATGTTGAATTCTTCCCTTTGTCACTGATTTTGCACATTTAGGGAAGCAGTTAAACACCTGACACCTCAGGTTCCCCCTTCCAAAGAATTACATTAAAAGGTTGAGAAATGCTCTGTATTTTCAATTATTCTCAAGAATAAGCAAAAGGCTGTCCTGTCTTCCCCCCCAGCCCTCAGTGTACCAAAGAGTGGGACTCCTACAAACTCTCTAAGCAGCAGAAATGGACACCAGCTAACTGGCAGTGATGAACCCACACTTCTGTGATGAATGAGCTGGGGAACAAAGCCCAACAGCAAAATACTGAAGTAAAAAGGCACGAGCACATTTGGCTTTGCAATCCGGCATGCCAATATCGCAACAGGATCTGGAATTCCCTGTTCCCCTCTCAGCTACTCACTTGTCTTTTCCTTGGCACACCCATTCTTCCGCCAGCTGCTTCCTCTCCTGGATGCTGAGGGACAGGCCTTCTCCTGTTGTGCCATTCACTGTTCCAACACAACACAACACGCTGGCTGAGGCCTCACCTACACACACTGGTTTCACTGAAGACAAGAACTGACACTTTTGAGTTGGGGAGAATCATTCAGTGAGTCTCCTCTGCCAACACATTATCCATTCCCCTCTGCGAGTGGCACCAGATGAGGGCTCCACTTATTTTATCCCACACAGAAATGGGATGTGGGCAAAAGCAGATGCCTTAAGTACCTCTTGCTCTCTCTCCACTAGTCAATATAAGTAGCCAGGATGATCCCACATCCACAGTCCTCCCACTACAGCTTTTATCAGCCAAGATATCACAAGACTTCCATCCAGGCAAAAGGGCTGTAACACAGTTTCAGTCAAAAAAAACCCACTTACCAAAAACATTCTTCACATTCTGCACGTTTACCAGATAATCCACGTACTGACAGATCACTGGAAGGTTAATTTGTCTGCAATGAAAGGAATCACAGCAACCATAACTCTCCACCCACAGTTATCTTTAACTTAGTGATTAAGAAACCAAAAAGCCACCATGTATTTTGAAGCCTTGCATTTGTACACACACCGATTACCCCAAGGAGTGATGCCCTCACCATCTATTTAACATCTGAGGTAACAGCTCAGCTCTACATTCTCTCTTCCAGTTTCTCTTCCTCCTCACAAGTAGTTTGCCATTCCAACCTTTTGCCCCAATTGGGAATTTCTGCAGGCTCATCACAGGACTTTTTTGGGGAAATAGGAGGTAACAGGAGGCATTCAAACCTTTTCAGCTGTTGAGGGAAACAGGAGTCCTCTTGACAGCACAAAGATATTTGTGCAAGTGCTGGCAAATAGTTAAACTACTTCTGGACACAGACACTGAAATGGCATCTGCTGGATGTGACTTTGACCTCTCTGTCTCATTAAAGGATGAGGAAAGCAACAGACCTTCCCAACAAACAGGGGAAACAGAATTCTATGCTTATCTTATCTGCAGGTTTTGTTTACCAGTGTATAATATTTGGCTGTTTTCATTTTGTTAGACATACAGACAAACCTTATAGTCTGGGAATCAATTCCGGTGCCTTGACTGGTTTTACACATCACCCAAAATTCCACATTTGTCTTCCCAGAACATAACAGCCAAGGACCATGCACTCCAGGCAGAGGGCTCAGGTAACTCTCAAAATACCATGTTTCAATACATTTGAGTTATGATCAAAAATGAAATCAGAAATAAGTTTCCCTTAAAGCAGGAATCAAAGCAGTACCTCCAACTGAATGAATTCCCTGACTGGGACAGTGCCAAACTTTACAGCACTTTACTTTTTATAAGTTCCCTTTTGGAAGTCTGTACTACCAAATCTCCACTGTCTCCCTCGAAAACACCACCACATCCCCCACCAGAGCCCAGGGTTCTCTGCTGACTCCAAAGAACTCTGTCTTGCAACATCAAAATGCAGCTGGGAGGCTTCTGTTTGCCACCCCTGCTTCGAGGGAAGCTGAATTTCAAGTTTCGATTTGATGTTATTTTCAGAACTGTGCTGCCCTTGCAGTATTTCCTTCAGGCTTAGACTAATCCCGTGCACACACATGAGTGCGTGCATGACTGAGCCAGGGCAAAGCGGAGTCTGAAAGGCCTTCAGATTCTGACAATTCACTTGCTTTCAAGAGCTCTTTTTAACTCAGGCTGTGGCTACCCTTAAATAAAACACTGCAGGCACATATACCCTTACTGTGATTTAATTTGCACCTACAAGGCAGCAGAAGAGATGTGAGACTGACCCAAATTCCCAGCCCAGACCTACAGCACTTGCTGGGCAACAGGAGGAGGCAGAGGGAAGGGAATCTCACACAAATGGGACCAACCTAATAGTTCCCACATCCCACCAGAGATGCGATTTAAGGGAAAAAAAACAACAACAAAGTAATCAGCGCAACTTTAAAAACTCACCCATCCGGAGTCATTGGAGTCACTGTAGCAGCTACAAGACCCTGCAGCTTCTTCCTGGATGTCATTGAGCTGCTTGGGGGAAACAAAGGAAAAAGAAAGGCATACAGCCCATTTACCACCTTCATTCAAGCGTCATTCGACTTGTGCTACGAGGCACAACCCCCTGCCCGCAGCCCCTCTCACCTCCCTCGGGCTGGAAATGGCCGAGGCATCGCATCACAGTCCTGCCCCTGCCCTGGTACCGCCTCAAGTCCTCCCTCCCTCCCTCCCCAGGACCGCCCCATCCCCACGACAGCGCTCTCGCCCAGGGAAGGACCCTCCGAGCCAGCAAGGTTTGCTGTCACTGCACCTTTTGAACGGGAGGAATCCTCCTCCTCCCTCCGCTGCGGGATGCAGACCGGCAGTGTCGGAGATGGGATTCCGCAAGGGAACGAACAGCAGCCCTTCCACCCACGGGGAACAGCCCGAGGCTTCAGGCTCCCGGGTGGCACTCCGAGGGCAGCAAAGTCTTCCTGCCTGCGAGGAATCTTCACCCGTGTCCAGGCTTTGGAGTCCGACGGGCATTGTTCAAAGATGAGCTTCTGCAAAGGAACAAACACAGCTCTTTCCCCCAGGAGGGAAAGCCTGACGCCTCAGGGTCTCAGCTGCAGGTGATGGGGCTTCCAGGGCACTCCAAAGGCAGCAGGACTGGGAAACACTAACTTAGCATTTGTTTGCCTTTTCTGCTTACACAAATATTAAGGAGAAACTGACCAAACTGAACCCACCGAAGGCAGAGCAGAGATTTTAAAGGTCCTGGTTTCAGAAGTTATAAATATCTGTCCCTGCTTTAACACTCATCACAGTTTAAATCCAGACTTATCCTGACTCTTACCCCCCTCCCAGGGGAAAAGCTCCAGCCTGATCACCAAGAGTGCCAAGGGGGAGATTAAAGCACTGCCTCCATCCCTCCCAAAGGGGAGGATGCAGAGGAACCCACACAACCAGGGCAGAGAATGTGTCCACCCCGGGGTCTCTGCGGCTCATTTTGGAAAGACTGGTCAGGTGAAGCCTTCCTGCACACGAAGGAGACCGAGCTCTTGAGCAAACCCTGTAACATGGAAAGCACAAGTCCAAAACCAGGGAAGCATCCTAAGGACGAGCCCCACCTTTGTGCTCACCTCCTGAACCCTGCCTTGCTCATTGGTTCCCGCAGAGGAACCCCACAAAGAAAACTGGAATTAGGGAAGCCTCCTGTGCCACCAGGGAGCCCTTGGGTTATTTCAGTGCTTGAAGCTGCTGCTGTTGTGCAGGAGCAGAGGAGAACACAATTCCGCAGGGCACACGGGGAGCAGCTCTGGCCATGGCAACTCACTGGGATGAGTATCAATCACATCCAGGTATTTCTGAACCATTAAACACAAGTTTAACTCCTGTGTTGGGACCCAACCCCTCCCTGGATGCTCCTCTTTGGAGTGGCAGAGCAGAAATGCCGAAGGCATCAGCCCAAGCGTATTAGGAAACCACCTTTGCCGAGAGCAGTCATCACCGCAGGCCTTTAGGGTCAGCAGGAGTTTGTACGGAACGCACCCAAAGTCTCAAACCTACCTTTGCGCCCTGGCACATTTATCCCCGGGAGGAATCTCCCACCATACTCAGTTTTGGGGTGCAGGCTGGCAGTCCCAAAGCAAGAGAGGCAGCCCAAAGCGCCGGGGGCTGAGGTGCGGAGCGCGGGCCGCAGTGCCGGAGCCGGCCCGGCCCCTCCGGAGCTCACCACGAGGAAAAGTGGCTGTTGGCCGCTCCGCCCCTTATATACCCCGTGAGCCGGCAGCCGCTGTCCAATCAGCGCTCCGTGCTAAACGCCTCCACCAATGGCGAGCCGGGCGAGGCTATATAAGGTCGAGCGGCGGCAGGTGTCGCTCATTACGCCTGGTCAGGCGGAGGGTGCGGAGTCTCTGTCCCCCGGCTGTGGGAGGTGAGCGGGTGTTTTCCTTTGTGCGTCTTGAGTCCGGGACTTCGGGGGCGTGTTCAGGTGCGTGTGGTGCTGCCCTGCAGGAGCCGGGCGAGCCCGTCACCCGGTGGGCGAGCCCAGGGGAAGCCGCGCCCGGTCTGAGGGGCTGTTGCTCTGGGGGCGTGCGAGGCTTTGCCTTGGAATCCTAAGACCTTTCCCCGTGCGGGCTCATGAGGCAGAGGTTGCTGTAACTTGTTTTGCCGGGTGGAGAGGCGATGCTGCCCGTTGTTCGTGTGTTGTGCCCTCGGTTGTTGCTTCAGCAGGTGGGTGTGGGGCCTGTGTGTGGTGCTGGGACAGGGCCTGGCCTGGGGAAGCTGCTCCGTGAGGCCCAGAGGTGCCAATCTGTGGGTTCCTACAGCTCAGAGCAGCACCTGTGCTCCCAGTGCTCCCAGTGGGGGACTGGGCACTGCTCCCGAAGGCAGAGAACAGCACTTCGTTGTTAAATCCGCCAAGAGGCAGAAGCTGGCGGGGACCCCGCGCAGGTTTGGTGGCACGACAGCGCTTCTATCAGACCTAGGACTTCTCATTTTCTGCAGTTTTTCCAGTCAAAGGTGGGACATTTTCTGACACGGTGGAGGAGGCCCCAACACACCGTTCCTGGCAGGGAGCAGGACCTGCCGAGGGCTCCATCCAGCCCTGGCCTGAGCTCCCACCGTGATTCTGGAGGAGGAGCAGCCCCACTGCAGGTGACACTCGGCAAAACACCTTTGCTCCGGACCACGGGAGCCCTCAGGACTCGTTTGGCTCCTTTATCCCTCCAAAGGGATGTCGCACAAGCACCTTTACAGCCACTGGGGAAATCCCAGCCAGGGCAGAAGCTGGAGTCATTCCAAGAGTTTTGTGCTGTCACACGAGTGCCCACCGGTGCTGTGCCATCGCCAGGTGCCTGCCATCGAGTCCTGCCCCGTGGGCATTCCAAGTGCTGGTGTTCAAAGCAGCGTTACCAGAAAAGGAGGAGTTGCATTTGCCAGGAATTCCATTGCTGGCGCTGCGAGCCCGAATTTGGGGTGTTTGGGACAATCATCAACGTTCTGCTTTGTTTTGAAATAGGGAAACCCTGGACGTTCTGCGAGTGCTGTGCTGGTCCCTGGCCAAAGCTGCTCCCGTGTCCCTGCTGAACCAGCACCCCAGAGGCACAGCAGGGGCCAACACGACTTCAAAGGCAGGATGTTTCCCTGGCGGGAAGCAGGGATTTCAAGGTGTGAGATGTGTTTCTCTGCAGAGGGCTTCACCTTTAAACCTCCCTGAGCACAGCACATCACACTGCAACAATTCATTTATGCCAATGGCCACCTCCTCTCCTGCCGGCCCAGCTGGTGTTGCCCTTATTTCTGTTTTAGGATTGGATAAGGGAATAGGAGTGGGGCCTTTTTTGCGGGGTCCTTTCCTTAGGGGTTTCTGGGAGTGGCCGGAGTGATAATTAGGCTTCTCATTGCATATTTTTGCTAATTTCTGCAATTTTTAAAAGAATTATATTTTTTGTGTAATTGCTAGGGTTGTCCACAAGGCGGCAGTAGTGACTATACAGTTTTTAGGGTGCAATTCTGCAATTTCGCCGCCAGGCGGCAGTGTTGGATCAAACATTTTTTTAGGGTGAATTTCCCCGTATTTGTCGCTAAATGGTGTTACTGTTCATAGATTTTTTTTTTCAAAAACTGCAATTGTGTATTTTTGACACTAGGCGGGGCTCCTGAGCTTTTATTTACCTGCAGTTCCAGATTTTCGATTGATTTTTGTAGCTTTTCACTTGCAATTTTGTGACGTTGACACAAGGTGGCGATGGTGAGTATGATGTATTTAAGTGCTATTCTTTTTTTATTGCACCAGGTGGTGATATTTACCGTGGTTTTTTTAATATTTGATTCGATGTTTCGGTTTTGTGGCAGAAGGGGGCAGTGTGTGGTGTTTTGGATTAGATAGTAATTAGTTTGGTGGGATTTATGGTTCTTCTCTTGATTGGTGGTTTGTTTAATGTTAATTAATGTTATGCTCAGTATGCAGTGTGTGTTCTTGTTGGTAATTCCGTGGTCATTCGGTGCTGATGAGATGTCAGCTCATGTATATATTTATATAAGTCAGGTGCATAGAGGGTGCTAACTGGGGGGTTTGGGTCTGAATTAGGAGCAGCAAGACCTTGGTGTCTCCTCGGTGCTTCTTGAGCCCGGGACTTCGGCCCGTGTTTCCGTGGGCGCTGGGCTGCCCTGCAAAATCCAAATTGGGGTGTTTGCAAAGCCGGGAGGAGTTCTGCAAGGCCAGGGGGGTTGCTGTGCCCTCTGGCATCGCTGTTCCCCCTGGGCTGTGTGGGTGAGGCAATACCTGTGTGTGTCCGGGGAAGGGGTTCTGGCCGTGTTTGAGCTGCCAGGCGGCCAAAAAGGGCACCATGGTCTGAAAAAGGCACAAGCTCTCTCGGCCCCTGTTGACATCTGCACCAAAGGTGATGGCACTTTTCCCCCTCTTGGGGGAAAACCTCACAGGGCTGCCCAGCAAAGGAAGCTTTAGATTGCAGCCCAGCCTCCTGCTCCAGGTTTCCTTGCTCTCTCAGCAGAAGGGCAAGTGCCACTGTGTCCCCAAGGTCAGCCTTTCTCCTGGTGGGACAGCAGGAGGTGGATGGAAAGGAAGGATCCTCAGGGATGTGCAGGCACAAGGGACTTGTATGACCGTGACTTTGCTGTGGCACTTGTAGGATGGACATCCAAGGTACCCTTGAGAATGTGCCAGCTCTCCTGCTGGACTCTTTCTGTGCAATATTGTAAGACCAAGAGTAAAAGTGAAGTCAGGTCTCTTCTGGAGCGTGTTACACCTCTGCAAAGCTCCTTCTCTCTGTTTGCTTTCTGTTCCTGAGGGCACAGCCTGGGCTTCCTGGGGGCTGCCTGTTAAATGAGAGTGTGAAAATGCATTTGCACTGGAAGGGGAAAGGAGCTGTTTGTGGGGGTTCACATGTCCGTGCTAAAAGCTTCCTGCTTTTCCTGCTAGGAAGCTCCTTAGGTCTCTTACAGTGGTGTTCAGGACCTTGCTGACATAGCAGCACCTGTCCTAGAAGCCCTTGAGGTGCAGGAAGAGACTGGGACAGAAAAGGGGCCAATCAGCCTGGCTTCTGAGGGCGTTCCAGGCTTTGCCAAGGAGTGCCAGCAGCCTTGGAAGTCATGCCTGTGAGTCCTGATGTGTTTCTGGGGGGTCCTTGCTTCCCTCTTGTCCTTTTCCCTGCACCTTAGTGTGTCATTTGTGAGTGCGGCTGGAAAGAAAACAGGAA
>VWZF01003097.1:18465-30169 GCA_013396755.1 Sclerurus mexicanus
GCTGATGGCAGTTGTCCCTTCCCACGGAACTGGCTTAGAACTAAATGCTCTCCACGGTCCTTTCCAACCCAAACCATTCCATGATTCCATGTTTTTATTCCCCTTTCCTTCTCTCACACAAGACAGCGGCTTCCCTGGCATCGACTAGGAAATCCTGGAAGTGTTTTTTTTATGGAAGAAGCTCCGGGATCAGCCGGTTCATTCCGTGCCAGGTGGTTGATTGGTCTGTGCTGGGTTTTTATTTAAGAGGATCCCGCCTACTTAAATCCCTCCGCTGAGCTGCGGGCCCGGAAAACATTCCGGGACGGACCGGTGACCTCTCCAGGAGCTCATTCCTGCTGGATCTGGTTTTTTCCCAGGAAAATGGCCGTGGATTATTTCCTGCACGACAAGATCTGGTTTGAGAAACACAAATACGACGACGCCGAGAGGAGGTTCTACGAGCGGATGAACGGCCCCGCGGGCGGCTCCTCCCGCCAGCAGGTAATTCCTGCCCTCTGGAATGCCGGAGCAGCCGGACACCACCAGCTCCAGATCCCCCTGGATTTTTTTGGGGTGGGATTCCCGTTTTTCTGGCTGGTTTTTGCCAGGTCTTCCCGGCGCTCTCCGAACCGCCCCTCCCTTACGGCCCGTTGGGGTTTTATTTTTGTTTTTCCCACTTATTTTATTAATTTTGGTTTTAATTCCATCTTTTTTTTTCCGGTGGGTTTGATCCCGGGTGTCCCCTGTATCCTTAATTTTCCCAGGGAGCGGATTCTGGGATTGTGGGGGGGGCTCCTTTTGAGTTGTAAACTCCCAAAATCCACGATCCCTTTGGTCTGGAAAAGTCGCCTCCGTGTCCCCCTTTAATCCAAGGAAAACTCTCGGTTTGCTTCCGCTTCGGAGCAGCAAACCTTTCCTTTGGGATATTCCAAGGAATCTATTCCAAGGTTTTGAAGAGAGAGGCACCCCCAGCTCCAAAGAAACCGGGATGGTTTTCCTCCCTGTCTTTGTTGTCCCCGGAATATTCCGGGTGTTCCTGTGGAAGGTTCTCTCCTGGTACCGGTGAGTTTGGGAGGGGGAAGCACAATCCCCCTGAGCTGAAACATTCCAGCTTAAACCTCATCCCAGAATGATTCCTGGTGGGATTTCCAGAGCTTCCCTAACCTCTTCCTGCTCTTCGCTGCTCGTGCCTTCGGATGACGAGTGTTCCCTGCCTGTTTTCCAGCATTTTTAGGGGAGCTTTTTGCTTAAATCCTCACTTTTTTGGCACATCCTGGCTAATCCCGCTGCCCGTCCTGGCTTTGGTGTCGGCACAGCGCCTGGGAGACGGGAATGCTAAAAAATTGGGATGAGTTCTGGGAGTAGATTTTCCAGTGGAAACCTCTTAGGACGGTTCACAGGAGCTTCCAGTGAAGGAGTTTTCCCCGTGGTTTGAAGGATTTTTTTGGGAGATCCTGCAGCAGTTCCATCAACCGTTTCCCCTATGGAAAAATATCCCCCCTTTTTTGCTCCTTAAAACCTTCCTGCAGCCTGGAAGTGATTCCCGCCTGGATTTATCCAGGCTGTTCCTCTTTTATTTCCTATTTATCCCAGGATTTGGGGCTCGTGAGAAGTTTCATGGCTCAGGGTTGTGCTTGTGAGGTTTGGGACTTTGGGAGAGGCAGGGAGCGAATGGATCATGGAATTCCTGGGAAGGGAATCTTTGAATCCAGGCACGACAACAGGAGCACAGGGAAAAACAATTCCTTGTGATCCTTTGGGTCTGGATACAAGACCGGAGTCAGGGTTGTCACTTCCTGCCAGGACACAGGTAATACTTTGGAAAAACAAGTGCCTGAGGCTGGAATTATCGGAGGAGGGCAGGAATTGTTGCCAGGGGGGCTGGAATTGTTCTCAGGCGGGGGGCTGGAATTGTTCTCAGGCGGGGGGCTGGAATTGTTCTCAGGCGGGGGGCTGGAATTGTTCTCAGGCGGGGGGCTGGAATTGTTCTCAGGCGGGGGGCTGGAATTGTTCTCAGGCGGGGGGCTGGAATTGTTCTCAGGCGGGGGGCTGGAATTGTTCTCAGGCGGGGGGCTGGAATTGTTCTCAGGCGGGGGGCTGGAATTGTTCTCAGGCGGGGGGCTGGAATTGTTCTCAGGCGGGGGGCTGGAATTGTTCTCAGGCGGGGGGCTGGAATTGTTCTCAGGCGGGGGGCTGGAATTGTTCTCAGGCGGGGGGCTGGAATTGTTCTCAGGCGGGGGGCTGGAATTGTTCTCAGGCGGGGGGCTGGAATTGTTCTCAGGCGGGGGGCTGGAATTGTTCTCAGGCGGGGGGCTGGAATTGTTCTCAGGCGGGGGGCTGGAATTGTTCTCAGGCGGGGGGCTGGAATTGTTCTCAGGCGGGGGGCTGGAATTGTTCTCAGGCGGGGGGCTGGAATTGTTCTCAGGCGGGGGGCTGGAATTGTTCTCAGGCGGGGGGCTGGAATTGTTCTCAGGCGGGGGGCTGGAATTGTTCTCAGGCGGGGGGCTGGAATTGTTCTCAGGCGGGGGGCTGGAATTGTTCTCAGGCGGGGGGCTGGAATTGTTCTCAGGCGGGGGGCTGGAATTGTTCTCAGGCGGGGGGCTGGAATTGTTCTCAGGCGGGGGGCTGGAATTGTTCTCAGGCGGGGGGCTGGAATTGTTCTCAGGCGGGGGGCTGGAATTGTTCTCAGGCGGGGGGCTGGAATTGTTCTCAGGCGGGGGGCTGGAATTGTTCTCAGGCGGGGGGCTGGAATTGTTCTCAGGCGGGGGGCTGGAATTGTTCTCAGGCGGGGGGCTGGAATTGTTCTCAGGCGGGGGGCTGGAATTGTTCTCAGGCGGGGGGCTGGAATTGTTCTCAGGCGGGGGGCTGGAATTGTTCTCAGGCGGGGGGCTGGAATTGTTCTCAGGCGGGGGGCTGGAATTGTTCTCAGGCGGGGGGCTGGAATTGTTCTCAGGCGGGGGGCTGGAATTGTTCTCAGGCGGGGGGCTGGAATTGTTCTCAGGCGGGGGGCTGGAATTGTTCTCAGGCGGGGGGCTGGAATTGTTCTCAGGAGGGGAGCTGGAATTGTTCTCAGGAGGGCTGGAATTCTCAAGGAGGGCTGGAATACTCAGGTGGGCTGGATTTTTCAGGAGGGCTGGAGTCACTCCAAGCCTCTGGCAGCTTTCCAGGGATAACACCAGGGAATTCCAGAGCCCTTTGCCTGGATGATCCCCGTGGGACGCGTGTCGTGCCCGGGGCTCCCGCCCCTCTCCCCCATATCCCGACTCTCAGCGAGACCCGTTCCCGCTTCCCCTCATTCTTCCCCCCTCTCCTGCTCGGTTTTCCGTGTTTTCCTGGTTTTTTCCCGAGGCCAACCTCGGTGCTTTCTGCGCTGTTTGCAGGAGAACGGAGCCAGCACGATCCTCCGCGACATTGCCAGAGCCAGGGAGAATATCCAGAAATCGCTGGCCGGAGTGAGTACCCCGACTCTCACCAGCTGGCTGCCTGCATCCCGTTTTTAGGGAATTCCAGAGCCACGGATTCCTTGGCTTCTCCTTTGGGAAGCAGAGGAGATCAAGGTGTGCCGGCGCCGTGTCCCGAACCACCTGGCTTGGGGGTGGAATTCCTGCGTTTGGGCGTTTTCCCTGCCTGGTTTTCCTTTCGTTCCCGGCGGGATACGCCGGGCTGCCGCCTTGTCTTCCCTGTTTCCTCCCGGTTTTTAGGGTATGTGCAAAGAAATGGTGATTCCCATCTGCTGCATCCAGGGAATTCGGCTTGGCTCCTGGTTCTGAGGCTGGAGCATCCCGAAGGAATGTCCCGTAGGGAGGGGTTTCCGTGCCGAGTAGGGATAACACGGAAAAATCCCTCTTTTCCTAGGAGGGAGCTGAAATAATCAATCAAGAAGTGGTTTTATAGGGCAGGAAAATCCATGGAATACGGCCCAGGTGTCTCGGTTTCTTACCTCTGGGAATACCGAAGGAATCCATCCTTTATCCATAGGGATTTGGCCTCGTAATTCCCACTTGGGATCAGGGAACAGCAAGGAATTGCCCCTTTCCCAAGGGGAATGTTTCCTATCCCTCCCTGCACGGGCAGAAAGGAGCCGGATATTTGGGATGAATAGGAAGGAATCAACATATTCAGCCACAGCTTAAGGGGAATTTTCCCAGACTGGAAAAATAGGTGGATAAAGGAGCCCCCATCCCAAAGAGGGTCAGGGAACTCTGCACAAAGAGGGTTGAATTCCTTTGGGAAGAACTTTTTTGGGAGCTGGGCAGGGATGCTGCTTCCTCCAGGAGCAGAGAGGTTGGATGTGGGGAACCCAAAAACCAAATCCCCTGGAAGTGCTGCTCATCCTCATATTCCGGTTTGCCGACCATGAGGAATTTCTTCCCTGGTTTCCCGGGAAAGAGCTTTTTTGGGGAGAGAATCACAAAAGTTCGGATCATCCGGGTGCTGTGGGAACAGGCAAAGCACCGGCCCAAAGCCAGGAGAGGAATTTGGGGATATAAATTCCTTTTTTTGGGGTTAGTGCTGGATATAAAAAAACCCCTCCGCCGGAAGGTTTTCCCGGGAAGAGGGGTTGGATCTCCTGCGTGGCTCAGGAATAAGTTGGATCCATCAGCTTTTGCATTCCTGAAGGATCATCGTTAATCTTGGATAACCAGGCTTGACTTTAGGACGTTCCTAAACTCATTTATGTCCCAAAAAAGCCACGTTTGTACTTGTGTGATCCAGGGAATAGCAGGAAGAGTTATCCCGGGATTCCAGCCTTTCCTTCCACCACAGTCACTGCCTTAGGATGTAGCAAGGGAAGAGCTGCCTCGGAAAAGGTGGGAAGCTGGAAGTTCCTCCTGGGAATTCAGGCTGGTTTAAGTGGAGCGCCGTGTCCCAAAAAGTGGGAATGAGCATTTGGAAGGATCCAGGCTTTTCCCTCTGGAATGACAGGAATCATTTGTTTGCACATACCTCTCATCCTGCTTTGCATGGTCATCCCGGCTTTGAACAGTCTCCAGTCGGAATCTGCTCCATGGCTGGGCCTTTCCTGGATCCCAGGTTGTCCCCTGATCCAGGGAAATCCCATCCTGCCCCTCTCCAGCCTCACCTGGACAACTGAGTCCAGCTCTGGAGAAGGGAGACCTGGAATGAGTCCGGTGGAGGGTTAAGAACGTGCTGAGGCTCTGGAACACCTCAGTTAGGAGGAAAAGCAGGAATTCCCACGAGGAGAAGCAGGAATTCCCACGAGGAAAAGCTTTGCTGTCCCTGACATCTCCTCTATATTTTCGGGAGTCAAACTTCAGGCAGGAAGAGATGTTCATATCCCAAATTTCCTCGGCCTGGGTTGCGTTTTGTCCTCTTCAGGATCCCTCGGGATTTGTTTTGTCTGGATGATGGAATTCCCTGTGTGATCCCGCTGTTATTCCAGGCTTGCCAAGCACCAAATACTTTGGATAGGCTGCAGCTCTGGGGTGGGTCTGGCACTAAAATCCTGGGTTAAAAATCAAGGATTTCAGGGTTTTATCCGTGAGGCGGCGCACGGGAAGCGAGGGAAGTGGAGCTCCCCGCCTCGGGATTTGGGAATTACTGTCTGGCACTCATATGGAGCTTCCCGTTGACATGGAAGAGGGAATAGTGCAGGGAATACCAGGCTGCAGGGAAGGGCGCTGACCACGTTTCCCAAGGCTCGAAGCATCTTCACCTCGGGGAATATCCCACAAAAGGATGTTTTCCCTAATTCCTGAACGTCTTTCCCAGGATTTGGGACTTGGTTGTGCCTCTGGTTTGGGAAAGGGAGGAGCTCCAGTTTAAGACCTTTGATCTCTTGTTTCCTTAAGCTTGGAGAGCAGGTATCCCCCCCTCTTCTTCCCTCTTTTTTTCGGGAATTATGATTAGCAGGGAATCAAAATTGTCCTCCCCCTGTGCTGGGAGGGGATCCCTCAAATCCTGGGATCAGTTCAAGGAAGACTTTGAGGGGCTGGAACCTGTCCAGGGAAAGGGAATGGAGCTGGGAAGGGGCTGGAGCACCAGGAGAAGGGTCTGGAGAACTTCCCAAGGGAGCTGCTTGGGGGGATCACCTGGAGAAAAGGAGGATTGGAGGGACCTTCTTGCTCCCTACGATTCCCTCATGGGAGGATGGAGCCAGGTGGGATCAGGAGCAAGGGACAGAGAGGTTTATTTGGGATATTGGGAAAATTCCTCCTGGAAAGGGCTGTCCAGCCCTGGGGGGATTTCACACCCCTGTGGACGTGACACTCGTGGACCAACGGACCTCGATGGGCTTTTCCCACCTCAGCCATTCCATGATTTCCGTCCTTGGTGCACCAGGCTCGGGGCTGGCACGGTGTGACAAAAGCCCTCTGTGCTGCATGAGCTTCCTGCAGGCCACCAGGGGTGGGGGACGTTGTGGAGGAGACTCCAGAATTCCTGGAGGAACGTCCGTGAGGCCGCACCTCCGCCGCTTCCCCTCGCATGCCGATCCTCCCCGCGCTTGAGCTGCCTCTGGAGTGCTGCAATCCTTTTCCATCTTCCCAAACTTTCCCCCCTTCCAGCAGCAGAAGACACCTCCTCGGAGCAAGGAAGCTCCTTGTGCCCGTCCCAAGAGGCAGCAGGGCCGCTCCGCCTCCGTAAGTGCTCCTCACCCTCGGCCTTTGGCTTGGAGCTCCTGGATGAGGATCCTGGGTAACGCGAGAGTTGAGGTCTCCCAGCCCCATGTCCAGCACTCCAAATGTCCTGAGCCTGGAAAGTGTTGGAATTGGTGGAGCTCCAGCCACTTTTCGTGTGGCTGGAGAAGGTCTCCTTGACTTTCCTGCTCCAGGAGTCTCCCAGCTCTATGTCCAGCACTCCAAACTTCCTGAGCCTGGAAAGTGTTGGAATTGGTGGAGCTCCTGCCCCTTTTCATGTGGCTGGAGGTCTCCTTGACCTTCCTGCTCCAGGAATCTTCCAGCACTACTTTGTGAGCCAGAAAAAGTGTTGGAGATGGAATTGGTGGAGCTCCTGCCCCTTTTTGTGTGGCTGGAGAAGGTCTTGGAGTCTCCAGGAGTCTCCCAGCTCCGTGTCCAGCACTCCAAACTTCCTGAGGCAGAAAAAGTGTTGGAATTGGTGGAGCTCCTGCCCCTTTTTGTGTGGCTGGAGAAGGTCTTGGAGTCTCCAGGAGTCTCCCAGCTCCGTGTCCAGCACTCCAAACTTCCTGAGGCAGAAAAAGTGTTGGAATTGGTGGAGCTCCTGCCCCTTTTTGTGTGGCTGGAGAAGGTCTTGGAGTCTCCAGGAGTCTCCCAGCTCCGTGTCCAGCACTCCAAACTTCCTGAGGCAGAAAAAGTGTTGGAATTGGTGGAGCTCCTGCCCCTTTTTGTGTGGCTGGAGAAGGTCTTGGAGTCTCCAGGAGTCTCCCAGCTCCGTGTCCAGCACTCCAAACTTCCTGAGGCAGAAAAAGTGTTGGAATTGGTGGAGCTCCTGCCCCTTTTTGTGTGGGTGGAGAAGGTCTCCTTGACCTTCCTGCTCCAGGAATCTTCCAGCACTACTTCCTGAGCCAGAAAAAGTGTTGGAGATGGAATTGGTGGAGCTCCTGCCCCTTTTTGTGTGGCTGGAGAAGGTCTTGGAGTCTCCAGGAGTCTCCCAGCTCCGTGTCCAGCACTCCAAACTTCCTGAGGCAGAAAAAGTGTTGGAATTGGTGGAGCTCCTGCCCCTTTTAGTGTGGCTGGAGAAGGTCTCCTTGACCTTCCTGCTCCAGGACTCTCCCAGCCCCATCCCTGGAAGTGTCCAAGGCCAGGTTGGACCACCTTGGGATAGTGGAAGTTGTCCCTGCCCATGGCAGAGCATTGGAATTCCAGGGCCTTCAAAATTCCCTTTCAACCCAACCCATGCTGTGATTTCTGGGATTCAGCCCCGCTTTCCTTCCCGTGTCCCTCGGATTCTCCGTCTCATCCCTGTTTTCCTCTCTCTCCATCCCGAGTGGCTGCTGAGATCTCCAGACCCCTCCCTTTGGAATTCTGTGCGGAATAAATCATTCTTCCATTTATTCACTTCAAAGCGACGCTCCAGGCACAAATCCCGTTCTTTTCTTCCCGTTTGCTCCTCGGAATTGCTGGATAAGGAGCCTCCTTATCCCAAAAAAAGAGCTTTTTGCTGCCCAGAAATGCATTTGAAGCCTCTTCTTCCCTTTAAACCAGGCTTAAATTGTTAGGAGGGGAATTAAAGGCTGGCCTGGGAAGGTGGGAGGGTAGAAATCCTGGGATCTGCTTCCACCTTTCCCAGTGATTCCCAGTGACAGCTGGGAGAGGAGACCAAGGAGTTCCAGGATTTTTAGGGGGGGCTTGCTGCGACATTGGATACAAATTTTCCCTGTGTTTGGTGGCATTTTGGGATCCAAGGGCGGGAAAAGTGGCTTCATCCTTTGCTCCTTAGTGCCCCCTGGAATTCCTTGGGATTTACCCCCTCCTAGAGCCGCTCCCTGAGGTTGCGTCTCCCTTCGAAGGGAAAACATCCCTGGATTTAGTTCTGCTCTTCTTTCCCCCTTCCCTGAAGACACAGCTCTGCTTTGCTTCGTGGAATTTCGGGGAAGCAACTCCGTTTCATCCCGTTTTCCTTGTTCCAGGGCGCCGGCGCATCCGGAGCCGCCGGCGACCAAAACGAACTCCTGTCCAGGATCTCCCACCTGGAGGTGGAAAACCAAAACCTTCGCACTGGTAAGGGGGGAAATCCTCGTCCTTGCCTGGCAAACCTCACACGGAACCTGGAAAATCGAGGACTTTTCCCGTTTTCCCCCTTTTTCCAGTGGTTGCAGACCTGCAGATGGCCATCTTCAAGCTGGAAAGCCGCCTGAGCGCTCTGGAAAAGTCCTCCTCGAGCTCCCACCAGCCCTCCCCTGTTCCTCCAACCCAGGTGAGATGAGATATCTTCTCCCCTTGTCCCCCCATCTCGCCTCCCCTTTTTCCTTCTTTTTTCTCCTCTTTTCCCTCCGTATTTTCCCCTTTTTCCTTACTATCTTCTCCCCTTTTTCCTTCATCTTCTTTCTCCTTTTTCCTCAATACTTCCCCCCCCTTTTTCCTTCTCCNCTTAATATCTTCTCCCCTTTTTCCCCTCCATGCAAACTCCGTCCCGCTGAAGAAAGTGGAGCCCTTCAGCGTTCCCTCCAAAAAAGTGGAGCTCCCTGCCAAGAAGGCCGGGCCGGCCGCTGTGGAGGAGGAGGAGGAGGATGATGACATCGACCTTTTTGGGAGCGATGACGAAGAGGAGGACCAGGAAGCTGCCAAGGTGCGGGAGGAGCGGCTGCGACAGTACGCCGAGAAGAAGGCCAAGAAGCCGGGACTCGTCGCCAAGTCCTCCATCCTGCTGGACGTGAAGCCGGTGAGCTGGGAGCTCCACGGGGGTTCTGGGGACCTTCTCACCTGCTCCTCCAGCTGGAATGGTGGGAGCACCTGCGGCATTCCAAACCGGGGCTCGGAGCCGGGTGGGATCTGTGGCCTTGGCGCTGGAGAATCCTGGGGTGGCTCGGGTGGGAAGGGAGCTGAAAGGTCGTGGGATTCCGACACCTTCCACCAGCCCAGGGTGCTCCAACCTGGCCTTGGACACTCCCAGGGATCCAGGAGCAGCCAGAGCTTCGTTGGGAATTCCAGCCCAGCCAGGAATTCCTTCCCAAAATCCCATCTAACTCCGGGAAGCCGTTCCCTGTGTCCTGTCCCTCCGTCCCTTGTCCCAAATCCCTCCCCGGCTCTCTTGGAGCCCCTTTGGGCTCTGGAATTGTCTCCAAGGTTTCCCTGAAAGTGTTGGAATTTGTGGAGCTCCTGCCCCTTTTAGTGTGGATGGAGAAGGTCTTGGAGTCTCCAGGACACTCCCAGCCCCATGTCCAGCACTCCAAACTTCCTGAGCCAGAAAAAGTGTTGGAGATGGAATTGGTGGAGCTCCTGCCCCTTTAAGTGTGGGTGGAGAAGGTCTCCTTGACCTTCCTGCTCCAAATCCCTCCTCTTCTCCAAGCTCTGAAAAACATTCCAGTGAAAACGACCATGGAAAGGGCAGTTTGGATCGACTGGAACATCCCAAGCGGTGTCCTGGTGTCACCTGGACGCCTCCTGGGGCTGCTGCTGAATCCCAGGAAAACACCAAACCTCCCACTTCCCCCTTTTCCAGTGGGACGACGAGACCGACATGGCCAAGATGGAGGAGTGTGTCCGCTCCATCCACATGGATGGGCTGGTCTGGGGAGCCTCCAAACTGGTCCCAGTAGGATATGGCATCAAGAAACTCCAAATCCAGTGCGTGGTGGAGGATGAGAAGGTGGGAACGGACATCCTGGAGGAGGAGATCACCAAGTTTGAGGACTACGTAAGTCTTGGAATGCCACGCGAGGAGGGTTTGCCTCAGGTGTGGGGTTTTTGGGAACACCTGGATGATTGTCCCGTTGTTCCCTTCCAGGTGCAGAGCGTGGACATTGCTGCTTTCAACAAGATTTAGAAGGAAAACTGTATTCCCTGCCCTCGGAAACGGGAGCTAATAAAGAGGAAGATTGGAAGTGCACATGGAATGGTGGTTTATTCCCTCAGGTGCAGCTTCTCCAGAGGGACATTTTGGGATCTATCTGAGCAACCTGCACTGGTCTGGTGGAAGATGTCCCTGCCCGTGGCAGGGGGTTCCAGCTTGATCATCTTGAAGGTCCTTTCCAACCCAAACCGTTCCATGGTTTCCCCATCCTTGTGCCCTTCGTGAAAAGGGAAAACTTTGGGACACGGAGGACCTAAATTTTGGGGCTGGAACGAAGGTCTGAGGGTGTTGAAGGCAGCCCCAGTCATTCCCTATAAATTAAAAAACCCAGGATGAATCACCAGGCAGCACCCAGGAATTGCTGCTTTGGGATGGGTTTCATCCCTCTTATCCCACTGATTCCATGCCCGGGTCCCTTTAGCCGAGAGTGGCATGGTGGGGGGGACAGGTGCCATCCCTGACTGTCCCCTGGTGCTGCCATCCTCTGTCCCCGCTGTTCCAGGTGCTGGCACAGCTGGTGCCACCTCTGCCCGCCCTGTGCAGTGTCCCCTGTGCCACGTGGGTCCTGTGTGTTCCCCCTTGGCACAGGATGATCCCCGAGGTCCTGCTGCTGCCAGTTTGTCCTGGGTGATGCCACCCATGTGCCCTGGTTGCCCTGTGTCACCACCCCGGTGTCCCCAAGTGCTGCCACCCCTCTGTGCCCCATGTCCCAAGTCTGTCACTGTCCCTGTGTCCCCTGTGTGCCACCAATGTCCCTGGTGCCCTGTCCCCTCTTGCTGCCATCCCTGTGTCCCCGAGTGCTGCCACCCCTGGTGCCCTTTGTCCCCTGTGTGCTGCCACCCCTGTGTGTCCCTGTCCCGGCTCTGTCGCCATCTCTGTGTCCTTTGTGTGCTGCCACCCCTGATGCCCAGTGTCCCCTGTGTGCCACCATCCCTGTGTCCCCTCTGCTGCCATCACTGTCCCCTGTGTGCTGCCACCCCTGTGTGCCCCCTGTGCCCTGTGTGCCACCAACCCTGTGTCACCTCTGTGCCCCCTGTGCCCNGTCCCCTCTGTGCCCCGTGTGCCACCATCCCTGTGTCCCCTCTGTGCTGCCATCCCTGTGTGCCTCCTGTCCCCTGTGTGCCCCGGGTCTGTCGCCATCCCTCTGTCCCCTGTCCCTGTGCCACATGTCCCCGTGTGTGCCACCATTCCTGTGTCCCGCGTCCCCCCCTAGCTGCCATCCCATGTGCCCTGTGTGCTGTCACTGTCCCTGTGCCACGTGTCCCCAGTG
>VWZF01003097.1:33088-61198 GCA_013396755.1 Sclerurus mexicanus
GGCCCCTGGCCCCCCATTCCCGGGCACCTGGACCCCCTGGATGCTCCATCCCACCTCTCCCATGCCCGGGACTCCCCTTTTCCTTGTCCTTGGGATCCCCTGGACCCCAAATCCCGCCTTTCCCAATCCCCCTTTTCCCCTGAAACCCCTTCCCAACCATTCCAGGCGTTCCCACCCTGTGATCCCTCTTTCCTCAACATCTGGGATCTCCAGACTCCCCTTTTCCTTGGCCTTGGGACCTCCTGGACCCTCATTCCCGCCTTTCCCACCTCCCCAATCCCACTTTTCCTCAACATTGATGACCCCCAGCCCCTCCGTGCTCCAGAGGGTCCATCGGCTCCGTGTCCCTGGTGGAGGGGACAGGGATGTCACTGTTGTTCCCACAGGTGCCATTCCTGCAGGTGAAGGGCCCTCTCCTGGTGGTGCAGCTCCTGGAGACCACCTTGCTGTGCCTGGTCAACTACGCCAGGTATTTTGGGAATTTGGGGCAATCCCAAACCTCCTGGAAGCTGGAGAGGGGCAGGGAAGGGAGGGACGCGTGGTGGGATCGGGACATCCCAGGGCTGGGTGTCCCCCAGTGTCCCTCTGAGGGACAATCCTTGGGAACACTTGAGGGTATCCCAGTGTCTCCCAAGTTTTCCTGAGGGCTGTCCGTGTCCATCCCCATCCTGTGTCTCCTGAAGGGTCCCCAGGTCCCTCTGAGGGATGTCCCCATCCTCTGAAGGTCCTCCTGGGTGTGTCCCCATCCCCAAAATCTCCTTGGTCAACTCCATCACATCCATCTCTGCTATTCCCATCCCTCAGAGTCCCTTGGTGATTCCTGCCCCATCCAAGCATGGAGAATCCCACCCTGTGTCTCCTGAAGGGTCCCCAGGTCCCTCTGAGGGATGTCCCCATTCCATGGAGGTCCCCATGGGGGTCTCCCTGTCCCTGAATCCCCCTGGTCAACTCCACCACATCCATCTCCGCCGTTCCCATTCCTCGGAGTCCCTTGGGAATTCCTGCCCCATCCGATCCCGTAGGATCCTGGATTGCCCTCCCTTCAGCCGTGGTGGCTCCGTGTGACGTGTCCCTTTGTCCCCCAGCCTGGTGGCCACCAACGCCGCGCGATTCCGGCTCCTGGCCGGCCCGGACGTGAAGCTCATGGAGATGGGGCTCCGTCGGGCGCAGGGACCGGACGGAGCCCTCTCGGCATCCAAGTATTCCTACATCGGGGGTGAGCGTTGTCCCGAGGCTCCCGGGAATGTCACAGCCAGGTGACACCTCCGTGTCACCCCCTGTCCCTCCCCGCAGGCTTTGACTGCACCAGCAACATCTTGGCGGGAAAACTGTACGGAATTCCGGTGCGAGGAACCATCGCCCACTCCTTCATCATGTCCTTCAGCTCCATGGAGGAGGTGCAGCCACGGGTGAGCTGGGGTGGGAATGGGGTGGGAATGGGGTGGGATGGGGATGAAATGGGGATGAGATTGGTTGGGAGTGGAAGTGGCGTGGGAATGGGACCGGATGAGATGGGAATGGGGATGCAAATGGGGATAGGGATGGGAATGGGGTGGGAATGGGGATCCGGGTGGGAATGGGACTGGGGAGTGGGATGGGATGAGGAAAGGGATGGGATGGGAATGGGGATCCAATGGGATGCGAATGGGATAGAAATGGGATGGGGATGGGATAGGGATGTGGTGGGAACGCGGATGCAGATTGTGTGGGAATGGGATGGGATGGGGATGCAAATGGGGATAGGGATGGGAATGGGGTGGGATGGGGATGAAATGGGGATGAGATTGGTTGGGAGTGGAAGTGGCGTGGGAATGGGACCGGATGAGATGGGAATGGGGATGCAAATGGGGATAGGGATGGGAATGGGATAGAAATAGGATGGGATGAGCTGGGATGAGGATGCAGGTGGGGGTAGGATGGGAATGGGATAAGGATGTGGTGGGAATGGGGATGCAGATTTGATGAGGGTGGGATGGGAATGAGCTGGGATGGAGATGGGATGAGGACAGGGATCGGGATGCAGGTAGGGATGGGATGGGGATGGGATAGGGATTGATGGGAATGGGGATGCAGATTGGATGGGGGTGGAATGGTGATGGAAATGGGATGAGATGGGGATCTGGATGGGAAATGGGATGGGGATGAGGATAGGGAATGGGATGTGGATAGGGAAAGGGATGGAGATGTGGATAATGAATGGGATGGGGATAGGGAATGGGATGGGACACTCCACCTGTTCCCACGCTCCCGATGCCATGGACGATGCCAATCCAATGCCAATGCCGCACCCCCTGGCAGGAGCTGCCCCCTCGGGCCGGAGGGGACCCCGTGGATCTCCCAGGCCTGGCCGTGTCCTGGCTGGAGCGCGTGTGTGACCTGCTCCAGATTCCCGCCGGGAAGACAAACCAGGGAGAACTGGCCGCCTTCGTGTCCTACGCCATCACCTTCCCCTGTGACTTCCAGGGGCTGCTGGACACCTACTGCGTCAGGAGGTGAGGACACCGGCAACGGACGTGTCCCCTCCTTCCTTGGTGGCCCGGAGGTGGGAACGTTGCCTTGGACACCCGGTGCCCTCCTCGCCCTTTCCCCAGGAGCGGGTTGCCCAATTTCTGTGCCGTGGCGCTGGCGCTGCACCAGTTGGGATACCGGGCCATCGGAGTGCGCCTGGACAGCGGGAATCTGGCCCAGCAAGCCAAGGAGATCCGGGGGGCTCTCCGAGCTTGTGGTGCCCGGTGAGTCCCTACCCACCCCCCGTTCCCAGGGGACTCGTCCTGCCCGGCTCGGGAATGCTGGGAAGGAGACTTCGATCGTCCCAAATCCCGCCCTCACCGCCCTGGCCCTTCCAGCTTCCAGGTGCCCTGGTTCGGGACCATCCCCATCGCCGTCAGCAATGACATCAGCGAGCGCAGCCTGGAGGAGCTGAGCCACGAGGTACCGGCTGGCACGGCTGGCGTGTCACCTGGTGTGTCACCTGGCGTGGCCCTGCCAGGGCTGGCGTGTCACCTGGGCTGGGATGTCACCTGGGTTGGGATGTCACCTGGGCTGGGATGTCACTACCAGGGCTGGGATGTCACCTGGGATAGGATGTTATCACCTGGGATGTCACCTGGGATGGGCTGTCCCCTGAGCTGTCCCTGCCAGGGCTGGGATGTCACCTGGGTTGGGATGTCACCTGGGCTGGGATGTCACTACCAGGGCTGGGATGTCACCTGGGATGTCCCTGGCACTGGCAGGGCTGGGATGTCACCTGGGCTGGGATGTCCCTGGCAGGGCTGGGATGTCACCTGGGCTGGGATGTCCCCTGAGCTGTCCCCACCAGGGCTGGGATGGTGACACCCCCTCCTTCTCCGCCGCCTCAGGGCAGCGACATCGACATGATCGGGGTGGGGACGCACCTGGTGACGTGTCCCCTGCAGCCGTCGCTGGGCTGTGTTTACAAGGTACGGCCCCGGGGGATTTGCCATTCCCGGCTTTTCCCGGGATCTGCAGGGCTGGGAATGTGCAGGGAAAGGGGATCCGGACCAAAATCATGGCATGGGTTGGGTTGGAAGGGACGTGAAGACCAGCCAGCCCCACCAGCCATGGGCAGGGACACCTCCCACCATCCCAGGGGGCTCCAACCTGGCCTTGGACACTCCCAGGGATCCAGGGGCAGCCACAGCTTCTCTGGGAATTCCATCCCAGCCCCTCCCCACCCTCCCAGCCAGAAATTCCTTCCCAATATCCCCCCTATCCCTGGAAAGCCATTCCCTATGTCCTGTCCCTCCATCCCTTGTCCCCAGTCCCTCTCCAGCTCTCCTGGAGCCCCTTTAGGCACTGGAAGGAGCTCCAAGGTCTCCCTGGATCCTTCTCTTCTCCAGGCTGGACATTCCCAGCTCTCCCAGCCTGTCTCCAGGTCAGAGGATCTCCAGCCCTTGGAGCATCTCCGTGGCCTCTTGTTGTTGTCCACGAGAACCCCAAAGGGTTTTTAAGTCATTTATCCAACCGATTTGCACCAGTGGCCTCCCCCCAGAGGTCCCAAGTGTCCCTCCCTTGTCCCACAGCTGGTGGAGGTCAACGGCTCCCCGTGCCTGAAGCTCACGGAGGACGAGGAGAAGATGACGATCCCGGGGGTGAAGACGATCTACCGGCTCTATGACGCTGCTGGTGGGTTGGGAGACCCTTCCCACCATCCCGGGGCATCCCTTCCTGCTCCATAACCCTCTCCCTGCAGGTCACCCCTTCATGGACCTCATGGCCTTGGAAGAGGAGCCGTCCCCCAGCGCGGGGCAGGAGGTGGCGATCCGTGTCCTGGGGCGCCTTGGAGAGGCCACCACGGTGGTTCCGGCCGTGGTGGAGCCTCTGCACCGCCTGTACTTCAGGGATGGCCAGGTCAGGGCTTGGCCCCACCCCTTGGCAATGTCCTTTGCCACGCTGGGTCGTGGTGGCCTTTGAGACGTCCCTTGCGCCAACAAAGCGCCGGCCTGGACGTGGTGGGTTTGTGGAGCCCAGCCTGGAGCTGGATCTTCAGGTACTGGGGTCGTGGTGGCTTCCCACGTGGACCTTCCCACCTGCAGGTGTGTGAGCCCCTGCCCAGCCTTGCCGAGGTGAGAACCCACGCCCAGGTGTCCCTCAAGCTGCTCAGCCCCGCTCACCGCCGGCTCCACGAGCCGCAGTCCTACCCGGTACGTCCGGCGCTCCCCCGGCGTCGCCGCCTGGATTTGGTGGCCCCAGCAAAGCCGACGTGGCCCCACCACGGGGCTGCTCCATTGTCCCCCTCTGGCTCCCGCCGCAGGTGGCCGTGACGGAACGGCTGCACCGGCTCTTCCTGGAGCTGCGTCAGGCCGGGCAGTGAGGAGGTCCCTGCCTTGTCCCCCATCCCGGGCACCACCCCCGGTCCAGGATGGCTCCTTCTCCTTGGGAAGACCAGGAAGACTAACTGGGAATCAACGGCTCCGAGTTGGACCTTTCCGTTGCCTGGCGCCGATCCGAGGATCCTGCAGGAGCTGGGAGAACGTCCTGGTGGGAACACTGGGATGGGGATGGCAGGGATGGGGGGCAGCTGTCCCTGCGTCCTCTGGAAGTGACAGTCCTTCCTTGCCCACCTTGGTGGCTCTTCCAGCCTTGTGCTTTGTGGCCCATCTTGGTGGCCCTTCCAGCCTTGTGCCTTGTGGCCCATCTTGGTGGCCCTTCCAGCCCTGTGGCCCTCCCTGGTGGCCCTTCCAGCCTTGTGGCCTTCTCTGGTGGCCCTGCCAATCCTGTGCCTTGTGGCCCATCTTGATGGCCCTTCCAGCCTTGTGGCCTTTCCTGGTGGCCCTACCAGCCCTGTGGCCTTCCCTGCTGGTCCCTCCATCCCAAAGCTCCTTGGTGGCTCTGGCGACCCAATCCCAAGTCCACAGAAAGGGCTCCTCCCAACCCAAAGGGTGACGTGGGACATCCCGTGGGACATCCATGGTGGACACTCTTTGCTTTCCCTACTCTAAGCTCCGTCTCTGCGACCACATTCCATGTATCTCCATTGTTTGCATTCCTTGAGGTGTGGAGGCCAGATCCAAGTTCATCCCAGCCCCAGGTTGATCCCAGTGCCAGGGTAATTCCAGCTCCAAGTTGATCCCGTCCCCAGGCTGATCCCGGCTCCAGGTTGATCCCATCCCCAGGCTGATCCCAGCTCCAGGTTGATCCTGGCTCCAGGTTGATCCCAAGCCCAGGTTCATCCCATTCCCAGGCTGATCCCAGCCCCAGGTTCATCCTATTCCCAGGTTGATCCCAGCTCCAGGTTCATCCCAGCTCCAGGTCCATCCCACCCCGATTGATCCCATTCCCAGGCTGATCCCAGCCCCAGGTTGATCCTGGCTCCAGGTTCATCCCATGCCTAGGCTGATCCTGTCCCCAAGCTGATCCCAGCTCCAGGCTGATCCCATTCCCAGATTGATCCCAGCTCCAGGCTAATCCTGGCCCCAGGCTGATCCCAACCCCAAGCTGATCCCAACCCCAAGCTGATCCCAACCCCATGTTGATCCCAACCCCAGGTTGTCACCTGCCCTGTCTAACCCCCATTCCCACAGGAATCCCATGGGAATCCCACAGGAATCATGCCACTAACCCACAACGAGCTTCACACTAAGCCAGAGCTTCAATAAAGGCCTTTTTTCCCGCCATTCCATGTGGTCCCTGATCCTTCCAAACTCTCCTTCCCGTCGGCTCGAGCGTGGGGATGGGAGATCCTTCGTGGTTTATGGCTGGAGAAAGCTGGAATGGCGAAGTGCTGACCCATGGGAGGCCACGGGGCGTCTGATCACCCTCATTCCAGGGAAAACCCTCATTCCAGGGAAAGATGCCACCTGCACATTCCCCACCCTCCATGGTTTGGATCTTCACAGGACATTGGCGAGGAAGGGAATAATTAAGAGAACAATTAATGAGATGCTTCCCAAAATCCCAAGAGGCTGGAGGTCCCTGGTGGGACGCTGTGGGCTCCGTGTCCCGCTGGAAGAGAGGGAAGAACTCCTGGAAACCCAGGAATATTTTGTTGTAAATTCCATTATCTTCCAGAGCAAAACCCCAAAGTTCTGAGTCCTGAGTGGAGATTGTCCCGAGTTTTTGGGAGAGCAGGGATGAAGAACAGCGTGGATGGAGCTGTGCAAGTGGAATTCCTCATGTTCCAACATCCATCACGCTCATGGATGTGATTCCTGATGTTCAGAAGGGACCAAAATGGGCAGAGAAGCTCCTGGGTGTCTCCTCTGGACTTTCCCTTCAGGGATTTATGGACCTCGAGGAGATTTCCTGAGCCTTCTCTTCTCCAGGATGGACAATTCCAACCTCTCCAGTTCCTTCATCATCTTCGTTGGGTTCTCTTCGTCTCTCCCGTACTGGGGAGCTCCAAACTGGATCCAGTGCTCCAGATGTGACCTATCCCAGTGGAGACATCCCCTCCAGGACCTGCTGGCAACACTTGGAGAAGATCCTGAACCAACAGGACCGATCCAAAGCCACAGGTTGTTAAAATTCCTGCACTAAATGGGGAAAAAAACCAGGAGAAGGGTTCGAGTTGCACCTCTGGGACTTCTGGATGTGTCCCGTGAAGTTCTGGTGTCCCACCAGTGGAATTTGGGCATCCCAGTTCCCGGGCCACTCCAGGCACAGCTTCCCACTCAACGGCGGCGAATTCCCACATTGGACATCTTTATTTAACTCCAGGAATGTCAATTCCCACCAAAACCCCTCAGCTTCGCCGGGCCCGCGGCAGGAAATCCAAAAATGCTCCTTTGGGAGCGAATTTTCCCGAATTTTTGCCCTCGGAATTCGGGTGGTTGGCACAGAAGGCAATAAGAAAAAAAAATGGGGAGAGAAAGTGCTAAAAGTGAGGTCGAAACATGGAATTCTGTGCAGGATTCCCAAGAAAACCAAAAAAAAAGGGAGCAGCAGGAGCTTCCGTGGTGCTCCATCCCTCTTCCAGTTCCGTTCTGCCAGGAATTTCTAGTTTTAAGGGAATGGTTGGAAATCAGGAAGTGCAGAAAACTGTGGGACACGGATCTGGGAAAAACCCCCCTCCTGATCCATCTCCTCCAAAGCAGCTCCCACCCGCTTCTCCCAAATCCCCAAACCCAGGCTGAGGATGATTTGGGAATGCTGAGGCTTCCTTGTCCTCCTGAGGACAAACTCCTTGTGCTTGGATCACTCCTTGGAGAAGAGGATGGTGGGGACGACTCCAGCTCCGGAGCTGCTGAGGCTTCCTTGTCCTCCTGAGGACAAACTCCTTGTGCTTGGATCACTCCTTGGAGAAGAGGATGGTGGGGACGACTCCAGCTCCGGAGCATGGAACGGGAATGGGAATGTCCGGAACGCCAATGGATTTAACCGCAGACCACTCCAAGTCCAGCCACGCCCAACTCCCAACCACCACTGGATAAAGCCAAGCTTTCCCAAACCCCGGACACCGGGAAGGTCCCACCCGCTTTTCCCAAATCCCCAAATCCAGGCTGAGGATGATTTGGGAATGCTGAGGCTTCCTTGTCCTCCTGAGGACAAACTCCTTGTGCTTGGATCACTCCTTGGAGAAGAGGATGGTGGGGACGACTCCAGCTCCGGAGCGTGGAACGGGACAACAGATTTGACCACAGACAACCAAGTCCAGCCACGCCCAACTCCCGACCACCACTGGAATAAAGCCAAGCTTTCGCAAACCCAGCACACCGGGAAGGGCCAGAAGAGGCTCCAAAGTCCCAACGTTCCGAGGGCGCGTTCCCGACGCCGCGCCCGCCTCACTTGTAGAGGGCCATCGTGCTGCTCTGGAAGAGGTACATGTAGGCGTCACAGAAGAGCCTCTTGGCCACCCCATCCATGTCCCGAGGCTGCTCCAGGGCCAGCACAGCCAGGGGCAATTCCAGGTATTTGGCAACCTCGGGGCAAAGCGTCACCGCGGGAATGTTGAAGCCGTTCTCGCCACCTGAGGAGGGAAGTCCCGAGTCAGATGCCAAGGGAGGAGATCCTGCAGCTCGAGGAGATCCCACTGCTCTCCTCAGCTGGAGGCCAAAAGCATTGGAATTCCAGGCTGGAGAAGGGGAGATCATCCACCTTCCAGTGCTTAAAGAGAGCAGGAGAGGGAATGTGGACAAGGGATGGAGGGACAGGACACAGGGAATGGCTTCCCACCATTAGTTAGGTGGGATATTGGGAAGGAATTCTTCCCTGGGAGGGTGGGGACGGACTGGGATGGAATTCCTGGAGAAGCTGTGGCTGCCCCAGCCTTGGAAGTGTCCAAGGCCAGGCTTGGAGCAACCTGGGATCTTGGGAGGTGTCCCTGCCCATGGCAGGGGGTTGGAATTCCATGATCTTGAAGGGTCCCTTCCAACCCGGTCCAGAGAGATGAAACTGGATATGGAATTTCATGGGGATAAGGTGGATGGAGCCAGAGATGGAAACACCTGGAAGAACTTCCACCTTGGCTTGGCCATCCTCTCCTCCATGGTCTAATTCCAAGGAAGCAAGGTCCAGAGAGGCTGGACAGGGAATTTTGGGTGGAAAAGGTGGATGGAGCCAGAGATGGAAGCACCTGGAAGAACCCCCACTTTGGCCATGAATGGAAACACCTGGAAGAACCCCCACCTTGGCTTGGCCATGAATGGAAGCCCCTGGAAGAACTTCCACCTCTCTTGGCCATCCTCTCCTCCATGGTCTAATTCCATGGAACCAAGGCCCCGCCAGGCCAGACAGGGAACTCTGGATGGAAAAGGTGGATGGAGCCAGAGATGGAAGCACCTGGAAGAACCCCCACTTTGGCCATGAATGGAAACACCTGGAAGAACCCCCACCTTGGCTTGGCCATGAATGGAAGCCCCTGGAAGAACTTCCACCTCTCTTGGCCATCCTCTCCTCCATGGTCTAATTCCATGGAAACAAGGCCCTGAGAGGCCAGACAGGGAATTCTGCATGGAAAAGGCGGACGGAGCATCCCCTGGGAACATCCCAAAGCCCGTCTCTCACCGTGCCGGTCGGCCATGCTGTCGAAGAACATCCAGTGCTCCTTGCCGGGGCCGTACTTGACGAAGGCCACGTAGTGGCTGGTCTCGATGCAGAGCACGGCGAAGAGCTCCAGCCTCTCCCGAGGGATCCGCTGCCTCCGGCGGCTCCGGAATTCCTCCGGGATGCGCAGCCTCGTGGCTCGGTGCGCCCGGCGCCGGGGGTGGGAGTGAACCTGAGGGAGGGGACGGGCTGGGATGGAGCCTGATCCATCTCCCGCTCTCCCTGATTTTCTGGGAATGGGGGTGTGGCAACCTCCGAGGAATTTGTGGCGGAGGATTTACGGGGTTTTTCCATGGAATGGGGTGTCCAGGGGAGCTGTGGATGCGCCATCCCTGGAAGCGTTCAAGGGCAGGTTGGACGGGAGCAACCTGGGACAGTGGGATGTGGGGCTGGAATTCCTTCCATGAGCTTTAAGGTCCCTTCCCAACCCAAACCATTCCATGATTCCCTGCGCAGAGCGGCCCTGCTGATCCTTGTTGGTCCTCCAGCTTTTCCCTGGATAAGGAGAGGAGCCCCCACTGCCTCTTGTCCCTCTTCCAGCAGACGGAGGATCTTTAAGGCCCCTTCCAACCCGACCCATTCCATGATTTTATGATCCCATGATTCTTTAGGCTCTGGGTGAGCAGAAACTTCCAAGAACCCGGTGGGAAGGATGCTCAGGAAGGCGCTCCGTGCCCACCACCGACATCCGGGAGAAACGTGGCTATTTTTGGGAAGCTCCAACCTCATCCCCGGTGTGGATTTTTGGGAGCAGCCAAGGAAATTACCTGTCCGGAGCAGGAGCTGCAGAACTGCTTCAGGCCCGTGGCTGCGAACGCCTCGTCCTTGAAACATTCCAGGCACTCCAGGGTGGCGACGTCCCCGCACAGGCAGCATTCCCTGGGATCTGCCAGGACAACACAGGGGGTTGTCTTCTCCTGATCCCACCCGGAACCGCTCCTGGAGCAGCTGGAGCTCGGGGGAGAAGGATCAGACGCCCGGATCCGGCCCCTGGTTGCTCCCGGCCCGTGTCCGACTTACTGTCGAGCAGCAGGTCCGTTATGTCCAGCTCCAGGGAAGGAATGATCTTGCTGAACATTTTGTACTCCTTCCCGAAGCGTGGCATTTGGATGATGAAGCAAGATGGGATCTGGGGGGAAAAAAAATGGAAGAAAGGGAAAAGGAAGGGGAAAAGGAAGGGGAAAAGAAAGGGGAAAAGGAAGGGAAAAAGGAAGGGAAAAAGGAAGGGAAAAAGAAAGGGGAAAAGGAAGGGAATAAGAGAGGGAAAAGAAAGGGAAAAGAAAGGGAAAGGAAAGGGAAAGGAAAGGGAAAGGGAAGGGAAAAGGGAAAAGAAAGGGAAAGGAAAGGGAAAGGGAAAGGAAAAACAAAGGGAAAAGAAAGGGAAAAAGGAAGAGCCAAAGCTCAAAGTCTCCTCTAAATTTGCTTTTGGGAATAACGACTTTCTGCTGCGGATAAACGGGAAACGGGGAAAGCCGAGCCCTTTTCCCACGCCAGGCTTGGATTCCGCGCGGGAGCCGAGGCACCCGAGGAATTTTGGGAAGCAGGAGAGCAGCGGGAATGGGCTCACCTCCACCAGCTTGAGGCCGGAGGACAGGAAGGAACGTTCCACCAGCTGCTGCACGGTGGGAACCACCAGGTCCTCCTGCTTGTCCAGGAACACCTGGTAGCAGTAACAGTCCTGCTCCCGGCCGCCCGACCTGCAGGGAAGAGCCGCGGGATGGGGGACGTATCCCGAATATCCGGGATTCCCGAGGGTCCTCCCGAGGGAACTGCCAGGCTCGAGACGCCGAGGGCGGCTGGGGGTGACACCGATTTGTGCCAGGAGAACGGGGGATGAGGAGGATTTTCAGCCTCCTCGCCCCTCTGGAGCACCAGGAGGGAAAAATCCCTGATGTCAATCCCAAAAAAACACTGGAAGTGCCTTTCATGACTCGGCAAACAAACGGCTGCTCCCGTNCAAGGCCCCGCCAGGCCAGACAGGGAACTCTGGATGGAAAAGGTGGATGGAGCCAGAGATGGAAGCACCTGGAAGAACCCCCACTTTGGCCATGAATGGAAACACCTGGAAGAACCCCCACCTTGGCTTGGCCATGAATGGAAGCCCCTGGAAGAACTTCCACCTCTCTTGGCCATCCTCTCCTCCATGGTCTAATTCCATGGAAACAAGGCCCTGAGAGGCCAGACAGGGAATTCTGCATGGAAAAGGCGGACGGAGCATCCCCTGGGAACATCCCAAAGCCCGTCTCTCACCGTGCCGGTCGGCCATGCTGTCGAAGAACATCCAGTGCTCCTTGCCGGGGCCGTACTTGACGAAGGCCACGTAGTGGCTGGTCTCGATGCAGAGCACGGCGAAGAGCTCCAGCCTCTCCCGAGGGATCCGCTGCCTCCGGCGGCTCCGGAATTCCTCCGGGATGCGCAGCCTCGTGGTTCGGTGCGCCCGGCGCCGGGGGTGGGAGTGAACCTGAGGGAGGGGACGGGCTGGGATGGAGCCTGATCCATCTCCCGCTCTCCCTGATTTTCTGGGAATGGGGGTGTGGCAACCTCCGAGGAATTTGTGGCGGAGGATTTACGGGGTTTTTCCATGGAATGGGGTGTCCAGGGGAGCTGTGGATGCGCCATCCCTGGAAGCGTTCAAGGGCAGGTTGGACGGGAGCAACCTGGGACAGTGGGATGTGGGGCTGGAATTCCTTCCATGAGCTTTAAGGTCCCTTCCCAACCCAAACCATTCCATGATTCCCTGCGCAGAGCGGCCCTGCTGATCCTTGTTGGTCCTCCAGCTTTTCCCTGGATAAGGAGAGGAGCCCCCACTGCCTCTTGTCCCTCTTCCAGCAGACGGAGGATCTTTAAGGCCCCTTCCAACCCGACCCATTCCATGATTTTATGATCCCATGATTCTTTAGGCTCTGGGTGAGCAGAAACTTCCAAGAACCCGGTGGGAAGGATGCTCAGGAAGGCGCTCCGTGCCCACCACCGACATCCGGGAGAAACGTGGCTATTTTTGGGAAGCTCCAACCTCATCCCCGGTGTGGATTTTTGGGAGCAGCCAAGGAAATTACCTGTCCGGAGCAGGAGCTGCAGAACTGCTTCAGGCCCGTGGCCGCGAACGCCTCGTCCTTGAAACATTCCAGGCACTCCAGGGTGGCGACGTCCCCGCACAGGCAGCATTCCCTGGGATCTGCCAGGACAACACAGGGGGTTGTCTTCTCCTGATCCCACCCGGAACCGCTCCTGGAGCAGCTGGAGCTCGGGGGANTTCTCCCGCTCTCCCCGATTTTCTGGGAATGGGGGTGCGGCGACCTCCGAGGAATTTGTGGGAACGCTCGTGGCGGAGGATTTACGGGGTTTTTCCATGGAATGGGGTGTCCAGGGGAGCTGTGGATGCGCCATCCCTGGAAGCGTTCAAGGGCAGGTTGGACGGGAGCAACCTGGGACAGTGGGATGTGGGGCTGGAATTCCTTCCATGAGCTTTAAGGTCCCTTCCCAACCCAAACCATTCCATGATTCCCTGCGCAGAGCGGCCCTGCTGATCCTTGTTGGTCCTCCAGCTTTTCCCTGGATAAGGAGAGGAGCCCCCACTGCCTCTTGTCCCTCTTCCAGCAGACGGAGGATCTTTAAGGCCCCTTCCAACCCGACCCATTCCATGATTTTATGATCCCATGATTCTTTAGGCTCTGGGTGAGCAGAAACTTCCAAGAACCCGGTGGGAAGGATGCTCAGGAAGGCGCTCCGTGCCCACCACCGACATCCGGGAGAAACGTGGCTATTTTTGGGAAGCTCCAACCTCATCCCCGGTGTGGATTTTTGGGAGCAGCCAAGGAAATTACCTGTCCGGAGCAGGAGCTGCAGAACTGCTTCAGGCCCGTGGCTGCGAACGCCTCGTCCTTGAAACATTCCAGGCACTCCAGGGTGGCGACGTCCCCGCACAGGCAGCATTCCCTGGGATCTGCCAGGACAACACAGGGGGTTGTCTTCTCCTGATCCCACCCGGAACCGCTCCTGGAGCAGCTGGAGCTCGGGGGGAGAAGGATCAGACGCCCGGATCCGGCCCCTGGTTGCTCCCGGCCCGTGTCCGACTTACTGTCGAGCAGCAGGTCCGTTATGTCCAGCTCCAGGGAAGGAATGATCTTGCTGAACATTTTGTACTCCTTCCCGAAGCGTGGCATTTGGATGATGAAGCAAGATGGGATCTGGGGGGAAAAAAAAACGGAAGAAAGGGAAAAGGAAGGGGAAAAGGAAGGAAAAAGGAAGGGGAAAAGGAAGGGGAAAAGGAAGGGAAAAAGAAAGGGGAAAAGGAAGGGAATAAGAGAGGGAAAAGAAAGGGAAAAGAAAGGGAAAGGAAAGGGAAAGGAAAGGGAAAGGGAAAGGAAAAGGGAAAAGAAAGGGAAAGGAAAGGGAAAGGGAAAGGAAAAACAAAGGGAAAAGAAAGGGAAAAAGAAAGGGAAAAAGGAAGAGCCAAAGCTCAAAGTCTCCTCTAAATTTGCTTTTGGGAATAACGACTTTCTGCTGCGGATAAACGGGAAACGGGGAAAGCCGAGCCCTTTTCCCACGCCAGGCTTGGATTCCGCGCGGGAGCCGAGGCACCCGAGGAATTTTGGGAAGCAGGAGAGCAGCGGGAATGGGCTCACCTCCACCAGCTTGAGGCCGGAGGACAGGAAGGAACGTTCCACCAGCTGCTGCACGGTGGGAACCACCAGGTCCTCCTGCTTGTCCAGGAACACCTGGTAGCAGTAACAGTCCTGCTCCCGGCCGCCCGACCTGCAGGGAAGAGCCGCGGGATGGGGGACGTATCCCGAATATCCGGGATTCCCGAGGGTCCTCCCGAGGGAACTGCCAGGCTCGAGACGCCGAGGGCGGCTGGGGGTGACACCGATTTGTGCCAGGAGAACGGGGGATGAGGAGGATTTTCAGCCTCCTCGCCCCTCTGGAGCACCAGGAGGGAAAAATCCCTGATGTCAATCCCAAAAAAACACTGGAAGTGCCTTTCATGACTCGGCAAACAAACGGCTGCTCCCGTGGAAGGGTCGTGTCTCCCTCCAGCACCCAACTCGAGGTGAGCTGTGCCCTCCTCTCCCCGCCAGCCACCAGGGAAAGGATTTCCTGGGCATCACCCTTCCCTTGGCATCCCCCTTTCCTTGGCATCCCCCTTTCCTTGGCATCGCCCTTTCCTTGGGATCACCCTTCCCTTGGCATCCCCCTTTCCTTGGCATCCCCCTTTCCTTGGCATCCCCCTTTCCTTGGCATCCCCCTTTCCTTGGGAGCACCCTTTCCTTGGCATCCCCCTTTTCCTTGGCATTCCCCTTTCCTTGGGATCCCCCTTTTCCTTGGGATCCCCCTTTCCTTGGGAGCCCCCTTTCCTTGGGAGCACCCTTTCCTTGGGATCCCCTTTTCCTTGGCATCACCCTTTCCTTGGGATCCCCTTTTCCTTGGGATCCCCTTTTCCTTGGGATCCCCCCTTCCCTTGGCATCCCCCTTTCCTTGGGATCCCCCTTTTCCTTGGGATCCCCCTTTTCCTTGGGATCCCTCTTTTCCTTGGGATCCCCCTTTTCCTCAGGATCCCCCTTTCCCTTGGGATCCCCTCCCTCACAGGCGGAGCTGCAGCCCAGAGCCCTCTCTGTTCCCAGCCTTTTCCCAGCGCTCCGCAGGGATCCCACGGAGGGAGCCCAGGAATCCCACAATCCCACAATCCCACAATCCCTTCCTGTGCTCCCGAACAGAGCGGGGATTTTCGGCTCCCTCCGGCCTCTCCTCCCTCTTTGTGGAGCCCCTGAGAAAACCGGGACCGCATCCATGGGCTGCCTGTCGGAGATGTGGGAGCTGAGCCAGCCTGGACGCATCCCAAATTTCTCCGGAGAGCTGCCACATCCTGCTGCCTCCGCCCTGGAGCGGCACTTCTTGGCTCTCCCCTGAGGACGGCACGAGGTTCTCATCCCGATTTTCCCGAGGCTGAACCTTCCAGGGGGAGCTCAGAAGTGGCTCTGCCTGGGCGGGATGATCCCAACAAGCTCCTCAGGGGCAGCAGGAAGGAGCTGTGGTTCCAAAAATTCCATGGAAAAGGATAAGTGACACCTCCCCCCTTCCCCGCTCCCCAAAGGAAGGGGAGGTGGAAAACGAAGGAATTCCTGGCCTGGAGTTGTATCCCTCGGCTATGGAAACTTACTGGAGTCTCAGGAGTGGCTCCATTCCCAGGATCTGCTGCATTATGAGGTTGAGGAATTCCTCAGGATCTGGAAAAGGGAGAGAAAAAGATGGAGCACGTCACGCCAGGAGCCAAAAGCTGCCAGAAAAACACGAGCCAACGGTCCGTGATCCCGGAATTTCATTTTTAGGGAAGGGGGACAGTCGGGTTAAAGGCTGAGAGCGCTTGGATAAGGCACAAATCCCATGGAAAAGGGGATTTGCACTTCCATTGAATCCTGGAATGGTTCGGATGGGAAGGGACCCTTCAAGATCATCCATGGGCAGGGACCCCTCCCACCATCCCAGGGGGCTCCAACCTGGCCTTGGACACTCCCAGGGATCCAGGGGCAGCCACAGCTTCTCTGGGAATTCCAGCCCAGCCCCTCCCTGCCCTTCCAACCAGGAATGCCTTCCCAACATCCCCCCTATCTCTGGGAAGCCATTCCCTGTGTCCTGTCCCTCCAGGCCTTGGCCCAAGTCCCTCCCCAGCTCTCCTGGATTCCCTTCAGGCGTTCCCATGGAAGGGAGGCTCCTGGATTATCCTGGAGCCCCTGAAATCATGGAATCACCACAGAATCATGGAATGCTTTGGGTGGGAAAGGATTGGATTAAGGATTATCCAGTTCCAACTCCTTCCATGGGCAGGGACAATTCCCATTATCCCAAGGTGCTCCAACCTGGCCCTGGAATAATTCCAGGGATCCGGGGGCAGCCACAGCTTCTCTGGGAATTCCATCCCAGCCAGGAATCCCTTCCCAATATCCCCCCTATCCCTGAGAAGCCATTCCCTGTGTCCTGCCCCTCCATCCCTTGTCCCAAATTCCCTCTCCGGCTCTCCTGGATTCCCTTCAGCCTCCGGAAGGGGCTCCGAGGACACGGAGAGTTTCCAAACCCGCGAACCTTTCGCGGGTGGGATTTTTTTCCCGAAGCAGCTCCTTAAAAAACCACATTCCCCGGGAGAAGCGCGTTCCCTCGGATGAGGCCAAAACCCAGGGAAGCGGCTCCGGGAACGCTCCCGAGAGCTCCTCACCTTTCTCGGCGCTGGTGAAGCTGGAACACCGGCCCTTGTCCGTGAGCCGCTCCCGCAGGCGCATCACGCTGCTGGCCCGCACGAATCCCGTCCTGGAACAACAGCCGGCTCCAGGTGCTGGGAAATGCGGCTCCGGAGCACGGAAGTCATGGAATGCTCCGGGACGGGAGGGAGCTTAAAGATCGCCTGCGACGGCGCTCGCCAGGCCGGGTTGCTCCAACCTGGCCTTGGACGTTCCAGGGATCCAGGGGCAGCCACGGCTTCTCTAGGAATTCCATCCCGGCACCTCCCCACCCTCCCAGGGAGGAATTTCTTCCCAATATCCCATCTAAATCCACCCAGGGACAGTTCAAAACCATTCCCCTTTGTCCTGTCCCTCCATCCCTTGTCCCAAGGCCTTCTCCAGCAATCCCGGAGCCCCTTTAGGCTCTGGAAGGTGGATGGTTTTCCCTTCATCCAGCCTGGAGTTCCCCCTTTGGAACCACGTGCCGCTGGTTCCTCAGCTCCAGAGTTCCACCCAGACAGGGTTGGAATCCCATTTTTCCCCCCTTCTCCTGGGAATTGCAGCTCCCAAGGCTTCCTTGTGAGCAGGAGACACTCCTGCAAGGAGCTGTGCCATGGAAAGGGACAGCTGGAAGAACCGCCATGGAATGGTTGGGGTGGAGAGGGATTGTTGGGTTCCAACACCTTCCATTATCCCAAGTTGCTCCAAGCCCTGTCCAACCTGGCCTTGGACAATTCCAGGGATGGGGAGTCCACAACATCTCCGGGCAAGCCGTTCCAGGACCTCCCCACCCTTCCGGGGTGGAATTTCATCCCAATATCCCAGCTCTCCGTCACTTGAAAACCATTCCCAACTTCTCCTGCCTGAAAACCTTGGGATGAGGCTGGCGAGTGCCAGGTGCCACCTCCAGGGGCAGCAGACCAGGAATGAAGGCACCNACAACAGCCGGCTCCAGGTGCTGGGAAATGCGGCTCCGGAGCACGGAAGTCATGGAATGCTCCGGGACGGGAGGGAGCTTAAAGATCGCCTGCGACGGCGCTCGCCAGGCCGGGTTGCTCCAACCTGGCCTTGGACGTTCCAGGGATCCAGGGGCAGCCACGGCTTCTCTAGGAATTCCATCCCGGCACCTCCCCACCCTCCCAGGGAGGAATTTCTTCCCAATATCCCATCTAAATCCACCCAGGGACAGTTCAAAACCATTCCCCTTTGTCCTGTCCCTCCATCCCTTGTCCCAAGGCCTTCTCCAGCAATCCCGGAGCCCCTTTAGGCTCTGGAAGGTGGATGGTTTTCCCTTCATCCAGCCTGGAGTTCCCCCTTTGGAACCACGTGCCGCTGGTTCCTCAGCTCCAGAGTTCCACCCAGACAGGGTTGGAATCCCATTTTTCCCCCCTTCTCCTGGGAATTGCAGCTCCCAAGGCTTCCTTGTGAGCAGGAGACACTCCTGCAAGGAGCTGTGCCATGGAAAGGGACAGCTGGAAGAACCGCCATGGAATGGTTGGGGTGGAGAGGGATTGTTGGGTTCCAACACCTTCCATTATCCCAAGTTGCTCCAAGCCCTGTCCAACCTGGCCTTGGACAATTCCAGGGATGGGGAGTCCACAACATCTCCGGGCAAGCCGTTCCAGGACCTCCCCACCCTTCCGGGGTGGAATTTCATCCCAATATCCCAGCTCTCCGTCACTTGAAAACCATTCCCAACTTCTCCTGCCTGAAAACCTTGGGATGAGGCTGGCGAGTGCCAGGTGCCACCTCCAGGGGCAGCAGACCAGGAATGAAGGCACCTGGCCAACTTCCAGCATTCCCGGGAGACTCACCTTCGGAGGGGATTCACGATCTCATCCCGCAGGATTCCCTGGACATCCCTGTCACACGGTGGGAAGGGCAGGAAGAGCATGGAATCCAGCACGGACGTGCAGGAGAAGAGGCTGTGGAAAGAGCGGGATGGGCTTGAGTTCGGACGGATTGGGAACCACGGCCGGGACCAAAATGTGGTGGGATGGTGACAGGCGATGGCTTTGATGCTCAACATTCCATGCATGGAGTTACAGAGAGGTGAGGGACGGCACGTCTGGACACTGGGAAAAAGCGAGGGAAGAGCTCAGGGAAGAGGAGATCTCCTACTTGGCAGCCCAAACTCCTCAGGGAAGCACCACTGAGGCCTTTCCTCTCCAAAGCTGGGACCTCCTGGGTGGCTTCTTGGAAATGATTCCAGAACTTCCAGGGAGACACTCAGCACCGGAAAACTTGGGAATTCTCAGCAGCCTGCACGACAGGACACACGGGAACGGGGATTCTTGGGGGGACCGCAGAACCTCCCAGGTTTGGGAAGGACGTCCCAAACCGGCCTCGAGGCTCCGTCTCCGCCGTTTCCATGCCGGGGTGGAACTCCCAGGCAAGCGTGGCAATCCAGGGAATTGCTGCGCCTAATTAAACGATCCCGCTCTCTTAACGAGGCCGCAGCTCACCTGAAGAGAGCCGCGTCCATGTAGCAGGAATTGCAGTGGCCTTGGATGCCCTTCATGGGCCCTCGGAGCACGCGCACGGCCGCCTCGTCCCGCAGCGGAGGAAAACTCTCCGGAGCCTGCGGAGCGACGTCCCGTCCTCCTGGAAGAGAAGCAGCTCCCTTGGAATTCCCGCCTCCTCTGGATCGACTCTGCCTTTCCGGGATGTCCCAGAAAGTCCCAGGTGAACCTCAAGCCTCGGGCGGCCCCTCCGGCCCCGTTTCCCAAATCGTTTACGACCCTACGGAACGATTTAGGTTGGAAGAGGCCTCCGAGGTGGCGCCAACGCCGTCAGGACCCCCAACGCTCCAGGAGAGCGAGTTCTCCGTGGGTTTTCCTGCCTTCTCCCGGTTTTCCCGCCTCCCAGGGGGACTCACGGGAATCCAGGAGGGACGGGTTCTGGAAGCGCAGGTCGGGCCGGCAGGAGTGGAGCTTCACGAAGAGGCCGCGCTTGGGGGCGCACTGGAAGTAGGACTTGCCCAACCACTCGCCGCCAGTGACCCCCTTGTCTTCATCCTGGGGAGCAACCATGGGAGAGCAGGATTTGCGGGATCACCGCTGGAAAAGAGCTCCAAGGTCACCCGGCCCAGCCGAGGTCACCGCGTCCCCAGGTGCCACATCCTCGTGGTTTTTAAATCCCTCCTGGGATGGGGATTCCACCACTGCCCTGGGCAACCCTTTCCATGATGGAATTTTCCCAAAATCCAACCTAAATCCCCCCTGGAACGACTTGAGGTCATTCCCTCTCGTCCTGTCCCTTGTTTCCTGGGAGAAGATCCCCATCCCACCCGGTTCCACCCTCCTGCCAGGGAATTGTAGGGATCGAGAAGGTCCTCCCTGATCCCCCTTTTCTCTGGGATGAGCCCCCTCCCAGCTCCCTCAGCCATTCCTGGTGCTCCAAACCCTTCCCAGGGCTCCGTTCCCTTCCCTGGCCACGCTCCAACCCCTCCAACATCCCTGGAGATGCCGAAGCTGCTCCTCACCAGTTCAACTCCAGCCATTTTCTCCGGAATTTGGGGCAGGTATCCCAACCAGCGGATGATTCCCGAAACTTGGTTGCCCTTCTCCAAGGTGATCTGGACCATGGAGTTCACTTCCAGGGGGGAATTCCCACCTTCACACTCCTCACTGCCCTCACCCATCTCTCCTTCCGTGGGATTCGGGTGTCCCAATCCCGCGTCGGAGTCCAACGACGGAAACAAACCTGGGAGGGGAGCAACACAAAGCCGGGAATTCCATCCCAAAATGATCCTGCTCCCTGTTTTCCAGCCTTGGAGTTAATCCCAAACCCTTCCCAAGCTCCTGGAATGGCAGCAGGGAATTATTCCCCGATTTTCGTGCCTTCGGTGAGATGGACCAACAAGAGGTCCAAGGATGGATTGGTGAGTTTTGGTGGCGATTCCACCAATTCCTTCCCTTTCCCAATGATTCCCACCCAAGATTATCCCACCAGGATGAAGCTCCTGCTCCATTTTCCGGCTAAATTGGAGCCTCCTCGACCGGTGGTGCCTCTTCCCTGAGGAAACTCTTCTTCCCGACAAATGGGATCCACCTTTAGTTGCCTCTGTCTGAAACTTGGGATTTTTCCATAAATCTCGATCCACTGGAGCTTTTCTTGGATTTTCAGCTCCTCCACGGAGAGGAGACAAATTCCAACCCCCCTCCCATGGAATATCCACAGGATGCACCTACTTGGCAAACTCTCCTTCACGACCGAATCCATGGGGATTTCCCGGAAAATATCCATTGTTCCTTCTTCTTCCTGAGATGGAGAGAAAAATCCATGGAATATCCTCCAGCGGGCAAACCCACGGAATTCTTCAAACAGGCCTGGTGACCTCACATCCCTTTGGGACACCCCGCGGTGACGCAGTTCTTTGGGAGAATCCCAAAAAAGACGTGGGGAAAAGGGGCCGCTCTTACCGGGCAAACCGTGACGAACCATTGGCTCCCTTGCCTATAAACGGCCATGGCGACTCCTTTGGTGAGGGTCTCCTCCACGTAAAAGCTGACGGCATCTCCCACCTTCACCGGAACCGCCTCTTCCGCGTCCCGCCTCGCCCTCTGCTTCCCAAAATTCCCGCCCTCCGCCGGATTGAACTGCACTTTGCTGAAGGGCAGGAAGATCCCGCAGTTCCTCTTGCACCTGAAGAACTCGGTGCCGTGGTAGGACCCGTCGCTTCTCCCCCTGTTTTCCCCCTCTCCCTGGAAACAGAAACGGGGATGGAGGGGGGTGGGAAACGTCACAAAAATCCCCCCCGGAAAAATCCGGGATTTCCCTCCTCGGGGGCCGCGTCACCTGCAATTCCACGCCGAAAAACACCGGGCTCAACGCGCCCAAGCCGGGCTTGTAGATGCTCCCAACGTAACGGATCAACCCCGGGAAGAATTTCCTCTCCACCTCCACCAGCACCTTCTGCCCCGGCACGGCTTCCAGAGCCGCTTCCAAGCTCAGCCTTTCCAAGAAGAAATCCAAGCGTTCCTTGTGGCTGCCGACGGCCAGCAGGAAGCCGGCGGCTTCTTCCCGCACGGGCTGCAGGAGGTCCACGTTGAGGGTGACGGTGGAGCTGTCATCCAGCATGGTGACCCTCAGGAAGCACGCCGGGGGCCCGTCCTCGGAGAAGTTCCGGAGGTAGCTGCGCTCGCTGCAGAAGCACAAGTTGCCAGCTTGGAAGTACTTGCTTCCGTAGGCAAAGTCTTCCGTAAGGATGTAGAAGCAATTCCCGGGCGGAGGAGGGAGGTTGGTGGCCATGGTGGCTTCTCCTGAAGGTCGGGAGAAACCGGGAGTCAACGGCGGGGAAGGAGCGGGATTCCAGAGGGGTGAGGGGTGGGAGAGGGGGCGGATGCAATGGGTGGTGTCTCCAAGGTTGGGGATCCCAAAGAGATCCCGGAGAGCCTTCCTTGATCCCTTTTCCAAGGGTTTAGTCAAGCTAATTGGGATTGGAAATTCCATCTAACGGGGCGTTCCGAGCCTTGCCCAGTTGGGTTTGGGCATCTCCAAGGTTGGGGGTCCCAAAGAGATCCCAAAGCCTTCCCTGCTCCCTTTTCCAAGGATTTAGTCACCCTAATGAGGCGTTCCAAGCCTCGCCCACTTGGGTTTTGGGCATCTCCAAGGTTGGGGATCCCAAAGAGATCCCGGAGAGCCTTCCTTGATCCCTTTTCCAATGGGGATTGGAAATTCCATCTAATGGGGCATTCCGAGCCTCGCCCGGTTGGGTTTGGGCATCTCCAAGGCTGAGGATCCCAAAAATACCCCGGAAAGCCTTCCTTGATCCCTTTTCCAAGGGTTTAGTCACCTTAACAGGCCATTCCAAGCCTTGCCCGGTTGGGTTTCGGCATCTCCAAGGTTGGGGACCCCAAAGAGATCCTGGAGAGGCTTCCTGGATCCCTTTTCCCATGGGGATTGGAAATTCCATCTCAAGGGGCGTTCCGAGCCTCGCCCCGTTGGCATCTCCAAGTTTGGGAGATCCCAAAGAGATGCCAAAGCCTTCCCTGCTCCCTTTTCCAAGGGTTTAGTCACCCTAATGGGGATAAAACCAGGACTGAGGTCCTGGGCCGGGTTTAGGGGATAAAACCAGGACTGAGGACCTGCTTTGCCGGGTTTAGGGGGATGAAACCAGCCCTGTGCCCCCCCTTGGCTGGGTTTAGGGGGATAAAACCAGGACTAAGGCCCCTCTTGGCTGGGTTTAGGGGATACAACCAAGACTAAGCTCCCAGATCAGGTTTAGGGGGATAAACCCAGCCCTGAGGTCCCAGGCCAGGTTTAGGGGGATAAAACCAGCCCNCTTCCGGGTCCGGGCGCGCGCGCGGCACGGCAGCCAATGGGCAGCGGGCAGGGGGGGCCGACAGCCAATGGGAGAGGAGGGGGGGGCCAAGAAGGGCAAAGGGGGCGGGGTTTGGTTTGTAGGACACGCCCCCTTGTTGGGGGGCGGGGCCCGATTCCCGGGAATCCCAAATCTTGTGGATCCTAGTTCCTGTGGATCCCAATTCCTTCGGATCCCAAATCCTAGGGATCCACTTGTGTCCCTGGTATCCTAGTTCTTATGGATCCCAATTCCTGTGGATCCCAATTCTTATGGATCCCAATTCCTATGGAGCTGTGGGTGTCCCTATGGATCCCAATGCCTGCGGATCCCAAATCCTAGGGATCCATGTGTATCCCTGTGGATCCCAATTCCTGTGGATCCTGATTCCCAGGGATCCATCTGTGTCCCTGTGGATCCCAATTCCTGCGGATTCCATGTCCCTATGGACCTGTGTGTGTCCCTATGGATCCCAATTCCTATGGATCCCAATTCCTATGGATCCGTGTGTGTCCCCATGGATCCCAATTCCTATGGATCCCAATTCCTATGGATCCGTGTGTGTCCCCATGTGTGTCCCCATGTCCTCTGTGTGTCCCCATGTCCCCATGTCCTCTGTGTGTCCCCATGTCCGTCCCAATGTCCCTGTGTGTGTCCCCATGTCCCTGTGCGTGTCCCCATGTCTCCATGGCTTTGTGTCCCCTGTTCCCATCGCCTTCTGTCCCCATGACCNGATCCCAGCCCTGAGCTCCCAGGCCGGGTTTAGGGGACGATCCCGGCCCCGAGGACCCAGGCCGGGTTTAGGGGACAATCCCGGCCCTGAGCTCCCAGGCCGGGTTTAGGGGACGATCCCGGCTCCCGGGCCGGGTTTAGGGGACAATCCCAGCCCTGAGCTCCCAGGCCGGGTTTAGGGGATAATCCCGGCCCCGAGGCCCCGGGCCGGGTTTAGGGGACGATCCCGGCTCCCGGGCCGGGTTTAGGGGACGATCCCAGCCCTGAGCTCCCAGGCCGGGTTTAGGGGACGATCCCGGCCCCGAGGACCCAGGCCGGGTTTAGGGGACAATCCCGGCCCTGAGCTCCCAGGCCGGGTTTAGGGGACGATCCCGGCTCCCGGGCCGGGTTTAGGGGACAATCCCAGCCCTGAGCTCCCAGGCCGGGTTTAGGGGATAATCCCGGCCCCGAGGCCCCGGGCCGGGTTTAGGGGACGATCCCGGCTCCCGGGCCGGGTTTAGGGGACGATCCCAGCCCTGAGCTCCCAGGCCGGGTTTAGGGGACGATCCCGGCCCCGAGGACCCAGGCCGGGTTTAGGGGACAATCCCGGCCCTGAGCTCCCAGGCCGGGTTTAGGGGACGATCCCGGCTCCCGGGCCGGGTTTAGGGGACAATCCCAGCCCTGAGCTCCCAGGCCGGGTTTAGGGGATAATCCCGGCCCCGAGGCCCCGGGCCGGGTTTAGGGGACGATCCCGGCTCCCGGGCCGGGTTTAGGGGACGATCCCAGCCCTGAGCTCCCAGGCCGGGTTTAGGGGACGATCCCGGCCCCGAGGACCCAGGCCGGGTTTAGGGGACAATCCCGGCCCTGAGCTCCCAGGCCGGGTTTAGGGGACGATCCCGGCTCCCGGGCCGGGTTTAGGGGACAATCCCAGCCCTGAGCTCCCAGGCCGGGTTTAGGGGATAATCCCGGCCCCGAGGCCCCGGGCCGGGTTTAGGGGACGATCCCGGCTCCCGGGCCGGGTTTAGGGGACGATCCCAGCCCTGAGCTCCCAGGCCGGGTTTAGGGGACGATCCCGGCCCCGAGGACCCAGGCCGGGTTTAGGGGACAATCCCGGCCCTGAGCTCCCAGGCCGGGTTTAGGGGACGATCCCGGCTCCCGGGCCGGGTTTAGGGGACAATCCCAGCCCTGAGCTCCCAGGCCGGGTTTAGGGGATAATCCCGGCCCCGAGGCCCCGGGCCGGGTTTAGGGGACGATCCCGGCTCCCGGGCCGGGTTTAGGGGACGATCCCAGCCCTGAGCTCCCGGGCCGGGTTTAGGGGACGATCCCAGCCCCGAGGCCCCAGGCCGGGTTTAGTCCCGACTCTCCCCCTCCCTCTCTCACCGTCCCGGCCGAACCGGCCCCGCCGCTTCCGGGTCCGGGCGCGCGCGCGGCACGGCAGCCAATGGGCAGCGGGCAGGGGGGGCCGACAGCCAATGGGAGAGGAGGGGGGGGCCAAGAAGGGCAAAGGGGGCGGGGTTTGGTTTGTAGGACACGCCCCCTTGTTGGGGGGCGGGGCCCGATTCCCGGGAATCCCAAATCTTGTGGATCCTAGTTCCTGTGGATCCCAATTCCTTCGGATCCCAAATCCTAGGGATCCACTTGTGTCCCTGGTATCCTAGTTCTTATGGATCCCAATTCCTGTGGATCCCAATTCTTATGGATCCCAATTCCTATGGAGCTGTGGGTGTCCCTATGGATCCCAATGCCTGCGGATCCCAAATCCTAGGGATCCATGTGTATCCCTGTGGATCCCAATTCCTGTGGATCCTGATTCCCAGGGATCCATCTGTGTCCCTGTGGATCCCAATTCCTGCGGATTCCATGTCCCTATGGACCTGTGTGTGTCCCTATGGATCCCAATTCCTATGGATCCCAATTCCTATGGATCTGTGTGTGTCCCCATGGATCCCAATTCCTATGGATCCCAATTCCTATGGATCCGTGTGTGTCCCCATGTGTGTCCCCATGTCCCTGTGTGTGTCTCCATGTTCCTGTGCGTATCCCTATGTGTGTCCCCATGTCCTCTGTGTGTCCCCATGTCCCCATGTGTGTCCCCATGTCCCTGTGCGTGTCCCCATGTCTCCATGGCTTTGTGTCCCCTGTTCCCATCGCCTTCTGTCCCCATGACCGTGTCCCCAGAGCCCTCTGTCCCCATGTCCCCACAATCCTGTGTCCCCTAATCCTGTGTCCCCATGTCCCCATGACCCCTGTCCACATGGCCCTGTGTCCCCATGTCCCCATGTCCTCTGTGTGTCCCCATGGCCCCGTGTGTGTCCCCATGGCCTTGTGTGTGTCCCCATGTGTGTCCCCATGGCCTGTGTGTGTCCCCTTGTCCGTCCCCATGTCCCTGTGTGTGTCCCCATGTCCCTGTGCGTGTCCCCATGTCTCCATGGCTTTGTGTCCCCTGTTCCCATCGCCTTCTGCCCCCATGACCGTGTCCCCAGAGCCCTCTGTCCCCATGTCCCCACAATCCTGTGTCCCCTAATCCTGTGTCCCCATGTCCCCATGACCCCTGTCCACATGGCCCTGTGTCCCCATGTCCCCATGTCCTCTGTGTGTCCCCATGGCCCCGTGTGTGTCCCCATGGCCTTGTGTGTGTCCCCATGTGTGTCCCCATGGCCTGTGTGTGTCCCCTTGTCCGTCCCCATGTCCCTGTGTGTGTCCCCATGTCCCTGTGCGTGTCCCCATGTCTCCATGGCTTTGTGTCCCCTGTTCCCATCGCCTTCTGCCCCCATGACCGTGTCCCCAGAGCCCTCTGTCCCCATGTCCCCACAATCCTGTGTCCCCTAATCCTGTGTCCCCATGTCCCCATGACCCCTGTCCACATGGCCCTGTGTCCCCATGTCCCCATGTCCTCTGTGTGTCCCCATGGCCCCGTGTGTGTCCCCATGGCCTTGTGTGTGTCCCCATGTGTGTCCCCATGGCCTGTGTGTGTCCCCTTGTCCGTCCCCATGTCCCTGTGTGTGTCCCCATGTCCCTGTGCGTGTCCCCATGTCTCCATGGCTTTGTGTCCCCTGTTCCCATCGCCTTCTGCCCCCATGACCGTGTCCCCAGAGCCCTCTGTCCCCATGTCCCCACAATCCTGTGTCCCCTAATCCTGTGTCCCCATGTCCCCATGACCCCTGTCCACATGGCCCTGTGTCCCCATGTCCCCATGTCCTCTGTGTGTCCCCATGGCCCCGTGTGTGTCCCCATGGCCTTGTGTGTGTCCCCATGTGTGTCCCCATGGCCTGTGTGTGTCCCCTTGTCCGTCCCCATGTCCCTGTGTGTGTCCCCATGTCCCTGTGCGTGTCCCCATGTCTCCATGGCTTTGTGTCCCCTGTTCCCATCGCCTTCTGCCCCCATGACCGTGTCCCCAGAGCCCTCTGTCCCCATGTCCCCACAATCCTGTGTCCCCTAATCCTGTGTCCCCATGTCCCCATGACCCCTGTCCACATGGCCCTGTGTCCCCATGTCCCCATGTCCTCTGTGTGTCCCCATGGCCCCGTGTGTGTCCCCATGGCCTTGTGTGTGTCCCCATGTGTGTCCCCATGGCCTGTGTGTGTCCCCTTGTCCGTCCCCATGTCCCTGTGTGTGTCCCCATGTCCCTGTGCGTGTCCCCATGTCTCCATGGCTTTGTGTCCCCTGTTCCCATCGCCTTCTGCCCCCATGACCGTGTCCCCAGAGCCCTCTGTCCCCATGTCCCCACAATCCTGTGTCCCCTAATCCTGTGTCCCCATGTCCCCATGACCCCTGTCCACATGGCCCTGTGTCCCCATGTCCCCATGTCCTCTGTGTGTCCCCATGGCCCCGTGTGTGTCCCCATGGCCTTGTGTGTGTCCCCATGTGTGTCCCCATGGCCTGTGTGTGTCCCCTTGTCCGTCCCCATGTCCCTGTGTGTGTCTCCATGTTCCTGTGCGTATCCCTATGTGTGTCCCCATGTCCTCTGTGTGTCCCCATGGCCCCGTGTGTGTCCCCATGGCCTTGTGTGTGTCCCCATGTGTGTCCCCATGGCCCTGTGTGTCCCCATGTCCTCTGTGTGTCCCCATGTGTTTCCCCATGGCCCCATGTGTGTCCCCATGGCCCCGTGTGTGTCCCCATGGCCTTGTGTGTGTCCCCATGTGTGTCCCCNTGTCCCTGGCCACCACCTCCGTGGGCTTCCCTGGTGGGATCCATCCCCGTTCCCAAGGTTCGGGTGACACCACCTGGTCACCTCGGGGGACATCCCAGTCCCCTCTGGGGGACACCTGGCCGCTCGGATCTACCTCGGGGTCCACCGGCCGCCCTGCCCTGGGGGACACCTCCAGAGCTTGTCCCCTGCTCCGTGGGGACACCGGGGACGTTCCGGGGGTCCCCTCCCAC
>VWZF01003097.1:97615-138249 GCA_013396755.1 Sclerurus mexicanus
AGGAATTCGGAGCCGGGTGGGATCGGGATCTGCTCTCAGGGAACGAGGAACGGGAGGAGAGGGAACGGCCTCCAACTGTGCCAGGGGAAGTTTTGTTGGGATAATGGGAAAATCACTCATGGAAAGGGTTGGACTCGGCATTCCAGAGGGGAATTATCCCTGTGGGTGTGGAAGTGCCGCTGGAATGGTTGGATTCCCTGGGCTCCGAGGGGTTTTTTTGCGTGTGGGATTGAGGAAAGGTGGGAAACGGGGAATGGCTTCCCAGGGATGGATGGGATATTGGGAAGGAATTCCTGCTTGGGAGGGTGGGGAAAGGCTGGGCTGGAATTCCCAGAGAAGCTGTGGCTGCCTCTGGATCCCTGGGAAACATTCCAGACCGGGAACACTGGGATAGCGAGAAGTGTCCCACAATCCAACCCCAACCATTCCACAATTCCATGACTTTCCCTTCCGCCGTGCCTTATCCTGAACGTGACCCAGAGCGATCCACGTCGTTCCCCGCTCCCGAATATCCCATGGAACGCGAATTCCATGGATTAACCCCTCCATTCCTTCTGTCCTCTCCTTCCCAGGTCTCATCAACAGCCACAGGAATATCCACGGGGATGCTCCGCGCCCTCTTCCCAGGTGGAACAACCCCCGGCAAGGCGGATACGGCCGGAGGGGAACCTTTCCCAACAATTTCCAGCCTCCCAGGAATTTCCACCCGCTCCACGCTCATTCCTGGAGGAAAAAATACTCCCTGGACAACCGGCTGCCGGGATCGGCTCACGACGTCGGGAGCGCTTCCGGAGCGTCCCGGAATTTCGGGAGCCGCGCGGAATCGTCTCCGGAGAGACACGTGGATTTCACCAGGGACGGGAACATCGTCGTGGACATCCAGGTGCCTCACAGGGCCGGGGATGGAGGAGCTTCCCGGGAATTTTCCGGGCGGGAAGCGGCGGCAGCTCCTCCTTTGAGCGGTGGGAAAAAGATCCCGGAATCTCCATCCGGGAGCCAGAAGGAAGAGAGACCTTCCCTATCCATATCCTTTAGTTCCACGTCCAGGAGGGTGTGTCTGCCTGGAAGTGTGGCTGGAAGCGGCTTTTCCCCCTCTGGAAGCGGCTTTTCCCCCTCTGGAAGCGGCTTTTCCCCCTCTGGAAGCGGCTTTGGCCCCTCTGGAAGCAGCTTCTCCCCCTCTGGAAGCAGCTTTGCTCCCTCTGGAAGCGGCTTTTCCCCCTCTGGAAGCGGCTTTTCCCCCTCTGGAAGCACCAGCGAAACCGCCGTGACGTTGAAATCGGAGCCACAGGAGCCTCTGGAATTGCCGGCTCGGGAGCCGGCCGGGAATTCGGGATGGATAAAAACGGAACCGCCACCTACAGGGCACGGCTGTGAGGAAATCCGGGATGCTTCCCTACATCCCAAATTCCCCGGGAACGGCGCCGCTCCCTCCGTTCCCGCCCAGCTGGCGGTGGCGCCTCCAGGGAAAAGCAGATTTCCCGTCGTTCCCAAAGTTTCCGCTCTCCCAAGCGCCGCCTCCGCCCCCGTCTCCGGCAAAACCCCGAAATTCCGGAAGAACAATTACACCTGGGAGGCAAATCCCGGGAAAAATTCCCGGCTCCTCAAGAGGTGGCCGAGCCCTCGAGCCGAAAGCGCCCGGAAAGGCCTCGGGATGGAGAGAGGAACCAAAACCCCTCCCAAGGCGGATTCGGGAGCCAAAGGGAAAAAATCGGGAATGCCGTCCCAGGTGAGGGATTCTCCCAACAAATACAAGTGGAAAGCCTCCGGCCTGCAGGCCCTGCCTTCCACTTCCGGCTCAGCGTTCCGCTGGAGATCCCAGGATTTGGGAAAGGCTCCGGCTCTTCCGGTGCCGCCGGATCCGAGCGCCGCGTCCGGAGGAGCCGGGAAATCCTTCGGAGAAGCCGCGTTGGCCGGATACAAAGTGAGGAGTCGGACCAAGATCATCCGGAGGAAAGGGAATGGCGGGTGAGTTGGGAAAGGGGGTTTTCTCCGTGGGATTTTTGGGATCGTGGCCGCGGAATTCCGCCAAGGAGGGGGTTTATGGAGTCGCGGGATCGTGGAATGGGTTGGGTGGGAAGGGAGATGGAAGGTCCTGGAATTCCAACCCTGACGCTTCCCGCTATCCCGGGGTGCTCCAAACTGGCATTGGATAATTCCAGGGATCCAGGAGCAGCCACAGCTCCTCTGGGAATTCCATCCCAGCCAGGAATCCCTTCCCAATATCCCTCCTATCCCTGGGAAGCCATTCCCTGTGTCCTGTCTCTCCATCCCTTGTCCCAAGTCCTTCTCCAGCTCTTCTGGATTCCCTTCAGGCTTTCCCATGGAAAGGAGGCTCCTGGATTATCCCGGAGCCACGGAAATCATGGAATCACCACAGAATCATGGAATGCTTTGGGTGGGAAGGGATTGAATCAAGGATTATCCAGTTCCAACCCCTTCCATGGGCAGGGGCAATTCCCATTATCCCAGGTTCTCCAGCTTGGCCCTGGAATAATTCCAGGGATCCAGGGGCAGCCAGAGCTTCTCTGGGAATTCCATCCCAGCCAAGAATTCCTTCCCAATATCCCCCTATCCCTGGGAAGCCATTCCCTGTGTCCTGCCCCTCCAGGCCTATCCCAAATTCCCTCTCCAGCTCTCCTGGAGCCCCTTGGAATTGTCTCCAAGGTTTTCCTGGATCCTTCCCTTCTCCAGGCTGGACATTCCCAGTTTTCCCACCTGTCTCCAGAGGATTCCTCCTTGGATTCCTCCTCTGGGTCTGCTCCAGCATTCCCACATCCCAAGGGATCCCGAGCTGGATCCCGGGATTCCCTGAGGTCTCCGAGCCCTCCTCACTCAGAAGCATTGGAAGCTGCTTTTTCTGGGATTCCTTTTCCAATTCCCATAACTTTGGGTTTGGGAACTGGGAAAACAGGAAGTGTCTTGGATTGGGATAGGGCAGGAATGGGGAATGAGCCGAGCGTGCCGGGAAGAAACCCCCACATTCCAAGATGCTGGAATTTTCCTCCCTTGGAAAACTGCTCCAAGGAGTTGGAAAAGTGTTGGATTGGGAATTGCTGGAATTGCTCCGTGGCACGGATAGGGAATCCGGTGCTTCCCGCTCCTGATTCCTGACTCCTCTGCCCTTCCTGCTTTCCCGGGAAAACTGGCCGTGGGTGGAAAAATTACAGTGCCTGGAGAAACTGGGAATGTCCTGGATTTTCTGGGAAACTCCCAATGTCTTCCTGAAATCCATGGGGAGCAGGGAAAGGATCATCCTGCCAATGAGGGACCTCAAATCCCGGGATTTTGGGATTCCAGAGGGGCGGATATTGAGGGGCTGGAGCGTATCCAGGGAAAAGAACGGAGCTTGGGAAGGGTCTGGAGCACCTGGAATGGCTGAGGGAGCGGGGGAGCTCATCCCGGAGAAAATTCCTTCTCATCCCAACAGTTCCCTGCCAGGGTGGGATCGGGATCCCTGGGAACGAGGGATGGGATGAGAGGGAATATCCTCAGGCTGTGCCAGGGGAGGTTTGGGGGGATATTGGGAGAATTCCCTCATGGAAAAGGCGCCGGGACATTGGGAATGTGCTCCGTGGTGGCCCTGGAAGTGCTGCTGGAAGGGTTGGACTCGAGCCCAGCTCTCTTCCAACCTAAGCCATTCCAGGAGTCCAGGATTCCAGGATTCCATGATTCCAGGATTCCCTCATTTCAGGATTCCCTGATTTCAGGATTCCATGATTTCAGGATTCCAGGAGTCTATGAATCCAGGATTCCAGGAGTCCAGAATTCCATGATTTCAGGATTCCAGGAGTCCATGAATCCAGGAGTCCAGGATTCCATGATTTCAGGATCCCATGATTCCAGGAGTCCGGAGTCCAGGATTCCTTGATTTTGTGATTCCACGAGTCCAGGATTCCATGATTCCTTGATTCCATGATTCCATGATTTCAGGATCCCATGATTCCAGGATTCCATGATTCCAGGAGTCCGGAGTCCAGGATTCCTTGATTTCGTGATTCCACGAGTCCAGGATTCCATGATTCCTTGATTCCATGATTCCATGATTTCAGGATCCCATGATTCCAGGATTCCATGATTCCAGGAGTCCGGAGTCCAGGATTCCTTGATTTCGTGATTCCACGAGTCCAGGATTCCATGATTCCTTGATTCCATGATTCCATGATTTCAGGATCCCATGATTCCAGGATTCCATGATTCCAGGAGTCCGGAGTCCAGGATTCCTTGATTTCGTGATTCCACGAGTCCAGGATTCCATGATTCCTTGATTCCATGATTCCATGATTTCAGGATCCCATGATTCCAGGATTCCATGATTCCAGGAGTCCGGAGTCCAGGATTCCTTGATTTCGTGATTCCACGAGTCCAGGATTCCATGATTCCTTGATTCCATGATNCCATTCCAGGAGTCCAGGATTCCAGGATTCCATGATTCCAGGATTCCCTCATTTCAGGATTCCCTGATTTCAGGATTCCATGATTTCAGGATTCCAGGAGTCTATGAATCCAGGATTCCAGGAGTCCAGAATTCCATGATTTCAGGATTCCAGGAGTCCATGAATCCAGGAGTCCAGGATTCCATGATTTCAGGATCCCATGATTCCAGGAGTCCGGAGTCCAGGATTCCTTGATTTTGTGATTCCACGAGTCCAGGATTCCATGATTCCTTGATTCCATGATTCCATGATTTCAGGATCCCATGATTCCAGGATTCCATGATTCCAGGAGTCCGGAGTCCAGGATTCCTTGATTTCGTGATTCCACGAGTCCAGGATTCCATGATTCCTTGATTCCATGAGTTCAGGATTCCGTGATTCCAAGTTTTCGTGATTCTGGGATTCTGAGATTCCAGGATTCCAGGATTCCCTGATTCCAGGCTTCCAGGATTCCAGGCTTCTATGATTCCAGCATTCCATGATTCCGTAATTCCAGCATTCTGTGATTCCAGGCTTCCATGATTCCAGCATTCCAGCATTCCATGATTCCAGCATTCCATGATTCCAGCATTCCAGGATTCCATCCATGTGCTGATCCAGCGGGGCTCTCAAACATCTCCAATGTGTTCTTCTCCAGAACTTTCCCTGATTTCCTTGGAATTTCCATCCCCCGGTGACATCCCGGTGATTCCCCCTCTCCCTTCTAACTCCGTGCCATTCCCTTTTCCCAGTTTTCCGCCGGATAAGAAGTCCGTGTCTCCCGGCACGGCCCTGAGGAGCCGCTTCCACCTCCGCCGCAGGAATTCCGCTCGTGGGAAACCTTCGGCGGCGACTCCCAAACGTTCCCTATCCCGGATCCCGGCGCCGATCTCCAGGCCCCGGCTCTGCGGCGTTCCCGGCACCAGGACACACGGCGCCTCCAGGGAAGGTAGGGATGGCATTCCAGAGGCTCCCAGGAAAGCTCTTGGATTTGGGAATGCCTTGTTGGGGAGGAGAATGCTGACCAAGGAAAGGAGGGATGGCATTCCAGAGGCCCCAGGGGGATCCTGGATTTGGGAATGCCTTGTTGGAGTGGAGAACGTTAACCAAGGAAAGTAGGGATGGCATTCCAGAGATTCCAAGCAGATCCTGGATTTGGGAATGTGTTGCTGGGCAGGAGAACGTGGACCAAGGAAAGTAGGGATGACATTCCAAAGGTTCCCAGGGAAGCTCTTGGATTTGGGAATATCTTGTTGGGGAGGAGAATGTTGACCAAGGAAAGTAGGGATGACATTCCAGAGGCTCCAAGGGAGACTCTTGGATTTGGGAATGTCTTGTTGGGAAGGAGAATGTTGTCCAGGGAAGGTAGGGATGACATTCCAGAGGCTCCAAGGGAATCCTGGATTTGGGAATGCGTTGCTGGGCAGGAGAATGTTGACCAGGGAAAGCAGGGATGACATTCCAAAGGTTCCCAGGGAAGCTCTTGGATTTGGGAATGTCTTGTTGGGCAGGAGAACGTTGACCAAGGAAAGTAGGGATGACATTCCAGAGGCTCCAAGGGAATCCTGGATTTGGGAATGCGTTGCTGGGCAGGAGAATGTTGACCAGGGAAAGCAGGGATGACATTCCAAAGGTTCCCAGGGAAGCTCTTGGATTTGGGAATGTCTTGTTGGGCAGGAGAACGTTGACCAAGGAAAGTAGGGACAACATTCCGGAGGCTCCAAGGGGATCCTGGATTTGGGAATGCCTTGTTGGGCAAGAGAACTTTGGCTCCATCCTTCCCTGTGCTTTGGAAACTCCAGACTATGGAATTTTAAGGCTTTTCCCGGGATTGTTTCGGGTGGATGCCCATTCCAAAGGCTTGGAATTCCATGTTCTTCCAGCTCCCTTCCACCCCAAACCAACCCAGGATTCTGTGGAAAAGCGGGAATTTTGCAGCTCAGGACAGGGAAAAGCTTTTCGTGGGAAGAGGAGAAGGAGGAATCTTCTCTTGGAGGGATTTGGGGAACGCCGGGAAGAGGATTTGGGATCTGATCCTTGGATACGGCACGGATCCGTTTTCCATGGAATCTGCTGACAGGTGGGATTGGGATCCCAGCCCTTTCCCCTCCCAAAAAACTTCCCCCTGGGAGAAATTTGGGATTCAGCCCTTTCCCAAACAGCTCAGTGGGACCTTTTTCCCGCATCCAAAGCAAATCCTTCTCCCGAAAAACTCCTTTTTTAAAGGAATTTCCGTGCCGGGAGCTCGGGATGAGCAAATCCCCAGAAGCTCCGGAGATTTGGGATTGAGATTCCCTGGATCGCAGGGAACGTTCCCACATTCCCGGGGGTTGATTTTCCACCGGATAGGGAGGGAAGTCAATAAAGCTGGAATGTGCTCCTGGTTTTGGGAAGTTGGCACGTAGGGAATGTTGGAGGAAGGAGGGAGAAACTGGGAATGTGGGTCTGGAAGTGGGAGAGGAGGGAGAACATTCCCATTTCCCAAATCCATCCCGTTATCCAACGTTTCCTGAGGGATCCAAGCCTGGCCTGGATTAAAATCTGCATTCCAAGAGTTGGAGGTTGCCGGCTTGGATGGAATTCCCGTTGTTTTCCCACTTGGATCTGGGCCCTTTCCCATCTAATCCCGCTATTTGCTGTAGTAAAACTTGGGAATTTTTCCTCGGGGATCTTTTTCCTGCTGTAAAAACATTCCATGATTTGCTTCCCAAAATGATTAAAAGCCAAAGGAATTGGCCTTTCCCGCTTTTCCCGGAGAAGTTCTCCGAAGGGACGCTGGAATTCCATCTTTTCTGGGCGATCCAGTGCTGATTATCCAGGGAAATGGAGGCTGATCATCCGACCTCTTGGAATTCCATGGCCTCAGGAATTCCAGACGACTGGAATTCCCTTGGCACCTTCTCCTTTGCTTCCCTGGAGCGGAGAAATTCGGGAAGAGCCTTGGAATTGCACCAGTGAATTTTGGGATTTGCTTCCTTGGGTGAAAATTCCCGTTTCTGGGATTCGAATCCGTTATAATTGGAGGGGTTTCTTGGAAAGGGATCGATCCCAGGTTTAGGATTTGCAGCTTCCGGTGTCGGGATATTCCTGCTCTGTGGCTTTTTATGGAATTCTTGGAATGTTCCTCCCTGTGCTCCAGGGTTTTTGTGGGATCTAATCCAAAAAACCTCTTGGATGATGGATGGGGCGGGAATATTCCAAAGCCTGGGAGATCCTGGAATCCGCAGGGATTGGGATGAACTCGCACATGGCTCGTATTCCCACCAAACAATTATGGATCTTCTGGATTTCTGGGAATAAGGGAAGTCTCATGGCCGGAATTCCCAGCTTATCCGGGAAATTTTGGGAATGTTTTGCTTCCCGTGTGGGGCAAAGTGTGGATATTCCTTGGATTTCTGTGGGGACGGGAATGAGGGGAGTTGGTGGGATCTTACTGGGATCCACTGGGAATGAAGCAGGGAATGGGAATTCGGGAATAACATCCATTCCCTCCGGGGGAATCGCTTTCCTTTTGTCCCTCTTGCAGGTCAGGGTTCTTTGGGAATTAAATTCCAGAAGATTCCTTGGATTGAGGGGAATGTTTCATGACCTTCCGCTCGGGAATTGTGGGGTATCCCAAATCCAGCTTTTTCCAAAGGGATGGCAGATCCGGGAAGGATCAGGGGAGGCCTCTGGAGTTTGGGGTGGGATCAGGCGGGAGCTTTTCTCCTGATCCATGGAAAAGCTGGAGCAGCAACAGGGAATGGGGAATCCTGGGATGAGTTGGGTGGGAAAGGAGCTGAAAAATCATGGAATTCCAACCCTGACACTTCCCACCATCCATGGAATAATTCCAGGGATCCAGGAGCAGCCACAGGTTCCCTGGGAATTCCAGCCCAGCCAGGAATTCCTTCCCAATATCCCACCTATCCATGGGAAGCCATTCCCTGTGTCCTGTCCCTCCATCCCTTATCCCAAATCCCTCTCCAGCTCTCCTGGATCCCTTTGGAATTCTCTCCAGGGTTTCCCTGGATCCTTCTCTTTTCCAGGTGACCATTCCCAGCTCTCCCAGCTTATCCAGATTCCAGAGGTTTATCCCGTATTTGCCTTTTCCTGCTTTTTTTTTTTCCTGCCCCAAACGATCCATGGCCTCAAATCCCGGGACAGCACCCCCTTCCCGCTTTTTCTCCACCCACCACCCTGGAATTCCTTTCCTGGGATGGGATTTATTCCCGAAAACAACATCCTTTCATCCCCCGTTTTAAGGGAAAAAAATGAGCTTCGGCCGATCCGGAGGCGACAGCAACGGGATAACCCTGCGGAGCCGGGAATTCCCTGCCTTTCCCACAGCTTTTCCCTGGGATTTTTCCAGGATGAAATCCTTTTCCAGCTTATTTCCCAATGGAAAACACAAGGCAGGTGGGCCAAGGCTCGGGAATCCAAAGCTTCCCAACCCTTTCCTGGTGGGATTTGAGGACATTCCTCTTCTCCAAAGCTTCCAAACCCTCTTCCCAACCCTTTCCTGATGGAATATGGGGACATTCCTCCCTTCCAAAACTTCCAAACCCTCTTCCCAACCCTTTCCTGATGGAATATGGGGACATTCCTCCCTTCCAAAACTTCCAAACCCTCTTCCCAACCCTTTCCTGGTGGTGGAATCCCCATTCCCGGATATCTTTAAGGACATCCCGACCCATCCGGTGCCTCCTCAGGGGTCGATCCCGCCGATCCCGCAGCTTTTCCCCCCCGTTTCCCATGTTTGGGCTGGTGAAAATCCCGGGATTTGGGAATCCCACTCCCCCCTGCAGAGGGCACTGGTGTCCCTCTCATCCCGGTTATCCGCGATCCCGTTTCTCCTGGCTGGGAAAGGAGAAGCGGATCCCGAAGAATTCCCACCCCGTACGAAAACATTCCCAGGTTTTATTCCCGATAAAACACCCCCCCCTTCCCCCCGGTTGATAAATGGAATTCTCCCGGAGAATTGGATGGATTTCAATCACCGGGATGTCCTTCCCTTCCCTCCTTCCCCCTTTTCCCTCGGGAATTGCCGCATCCATCAATTCCCCCCCCTCCATCCCAGGGTTTTATTCCCGGCCAGGGATCCGTTTTCTCCCGGTTTTTATTTCCTTGAATCCGTCCCGATTAATCGGAGGGGGGAAAAGATTGGGAAAAGAAAAGGTTGGATTTATTTCCCTTCCCGCGGCGGGAAGGGGGGAATAAAGGGAAAAGGGAATCGGTGCCGGCGGGGAGGGGACTCCATAAAAAACAGGGAATGATCAGTTGGATCCCTCGGATTTTAGCCCTGGGGTTGGTGGTGTCCTGAAATCTGGGAGAAGGGAAAAAAACAGGGAATAATCAATTTTATCCCTCTTTTTTTATCCTGAGGGTTGGTGTTATCCTGAAATCCAGGAGAGAAAAAAACAGGGAATGATCAATTTTTATCCCTCTTTTTTTATCCCAAGGGTTGGTGGGGTGTCAGCAGGTTCATTGGGAAGGGGGGGGAAATCCGGGAATGATTTCCTGGGAATTCCAGCAGGGAATGGCACAGAGAGAGGGGTTTTTTCCCGGTGGGAATTTGTAGGGATGGATCTGAGTGGGATTTTTCCTGGAATGGTTTGTGTTTGGAGTCATGGAATGGTTTGGGATTGTGGGATAATGGATGGGGCAGGAATATTCCCAAATTCTGGAATTTGAATCTGTTGTAATCGGGTTTTTCCTAGAAAAGGATCAATCCCAGGGGAGTTTGGAGATTCCTAAATTGGAATATTCCTGGAATTCCTGGGAAGTTGCTCCCTGTGCTCCAGGATTTGGTCTGTGGGGTCTGATCCATAAATATTGTGGGATGAGGGATGGGGCAGGAACATTCCCAAAATTCTGGGATTTGAATCCGTTATAATCGGAGCTTTTCCTCGGAGAGGGATCAACCCCAGGGGAGTTTGGAGATTCCTAAATTGGAATATTCCTGGAATTCCTGGGAAGTTGCTCCCTGTGCAACGAGAGGGACGAGGGTTTGGGGGGTCCCTCGAACGGCCCCCAATTAATTAATTGGTAATTAATGAACCTCGTTATTAATTGAGGGATTCATAACGAACATCGGGAATTCGACTCCAAGGATTCTGGGACTTCATCCCGGTTCGGCTTTGGAGACATTCCCGATATCCGGGGGGGGAATTGAGGCTGCAGAGGAAACCTGGGGGGCTGGAACGCCCTAAAAAATGGGATGTGGCGGAAAATGGGAATAAACGGAAGGATGGGGGGGATTTTGGGAAGGAATTCCTGGCTGGGAGGGTGGGAAAGGCTGGGATGGAATTCCCAGAAAAGCTGTGGCTGCCCCTGGATCCCTGGAATTATTCGAGGGACAGGTTGGATTCCCTGGGATAGCGGGAAGTGTCAAGGTTGGAATTCCATGATCTTTCAGCTCCTTTCCCATCCCAACCGTTCCAGGATTTTATGGAAAACAGGAAGTTCCAGGCTCATCCCACTTTTCCAGGCTCCCCTATCCTGCCCAAAGCCAGGATATCCCGGGACAATTCCCGATGCCTTGATAGTGGAGAGGGCTGGAATTCCATGATCCCCATCCAGCGGGATTGGAATCATATCCTTCCAGCAACCTGGAAAATTCCCTTCCACCTTTCAAACACTCCAAAAAGCCGGAATTCCCTAAAGGAAAAATCATCCCGGTGGGAATCCCAGGTCAGAAGGGAATGGAAAAAGCTCCGGAACCTGGGAAAAAAACATGGAATAAGAACAGCTCCTGCTTCCCGATTTATTCCACAACCGAGGAAAACTCCAGGCTGGAGGTTTATCCCGGCTGGAATATGCAAAAATGCAGGAATTACTGGGTATTTTCATATGGAAAAATCCGGGAATTACTGGATATTTTTAAGGATGAATCCTGGGAATTTGGGAGCGGAATGATCCCTGGGATCTGTGACCTGCTCCTAAACCTGAGACCTGGATTGTGGCTGGGACCGAACCCCCTCTAAAACTGAGTTTAAACTTTTCCGACTTGGATTTGTGTCAGCGAATCCCAAATTTTGTGTAGGATCCAGATGAAGCACTGTTTAAGGAAGAATTTTGGGAATTTGGGAGCAGAATGAGCCCTGGAATGTGAGACCTGAATTTAACCTCTGTCACATCCCGGGTCTCACATTCCAGGGATCATCCTGCTCCCAGTTTCCCGGGATTCATCCCAAAAAAGCGGCTAATTCGGATCACCACGTGAACTTCGGTGTGGAAAAGTTGGATCTCCAGGAGATTCCTGGGGACAAACCTTTTGGAATGTGTTTTCCTACTAGGAAAACCAGGTGGTCCTGGGGGGTCTCCTGGTGCTTGGGGTGGGATGGGGGGACCAAAAAACCGGGAAGACCCTTTGGAGTGTTGGGAAATCGACAGCGAGCTGTTGGAATTCCTTAATCCTGGAGCTGGTTCTTCCCTCACTTTGGATCTCCTTCCCTAAACTTGGCTTTCCATGGAAAGCTTTTGGCCAAAAGGTCAACTCTCCATGGCCAATGGTCAGTGGCCAACCCTCCATGGCCGACACTCAATGACCAGTGCTCAGTGGCCAACTGTCCATGGCCAACGCTCGATGGCCAACACTCCATAGCCAACACTACATGGCCAACACTCTATGGTCAACCCTCGATGGCCAACTCTTCATGGCCAACGCTCAGTGGCCAATTCTCCATGGCCAACACTCAAAGGGCAATGCTTCGTGGCCAATGCTCCATGGCCAACCCTCCATGGCCAACACTCAATGGGCAACACTACATGGCCAACACTCTATGGCCAACGCTCAATGGCCAACACTCTATGGCCAACCCTCAATGGTCAACTCTTCATGGCCAACACTCCATGGCCAGCACTCAATGGCCAACCCTCCAGGGCCAACGCTCAATGGCCAATTCTCCATGGCCAACAATCAACGGGCAACTCTCAATGGCCAATGCTCTATGGCCAACGCTCAATGGCCAACCCTCCATGGCCAACCCTCCATGGAGCCATCCTTGACGGCAGCGCTGGGGCTGCTCCGATGCTTTTCCGTAGAAACAGCGGCTCGTCCGACCAGCTCGTTGATTCCCTCGGAGATTAATTAAGGAAAAGCTGCAGCTGTTTCGGGAAGGGCTTTGTGGGAATTTCACGCCCGGAGGAGCCCTCGGAATGTCGGGAAAGGCGTTTTGTGCCGCTGCTTCCCGAGGATTGAGGGGGGAAAAGGGGAAGGGGGAAGAGTTTTCCCAACTTTTCTCGGAGGTTTTGGCGCGGTTGGATCGTTCCCACTAAAATCCCGCTGTTTGGGGCCGTTGGGGGTGTTGGAGTTTCTCCCTGTCTGGAAAGGAAAATTATTTGGGATCGGGGGGAATTTGGAGCTCTGGATTTTCCTCATTCCGAGGGTTTTGACCTCGGGAACGGAGAAACCATGGAAGGCAAAGCTTTCCTTTCTTCCTTCCTGGAAAAAACCCGGTGTGGGATTTTTGTGCCAGGAAATCCTGGCTGGAAGGAATCCGTGGAATATCCCAAGGGGCACCACAACGATCATGGAATCCAACAATCCCACCCCTGGGTGTGGTGGTTTTTTGGGATCTCCTGGCCTGGGATGTCTCCCCTGAGCCATCCAGGAAAACAGTGGGAATTCCCTTCCCTCGGTTGAAACATCCACGTGGATCAGAGCCGGGAGAAGACCTGGCCCTCGTGTTTTCCGTGGAGAAACCTCCCTCTCGCTGCTCCCATCCCAAAAAAGGGACATTTCTTGGGATCGGATCCATGAGAAAATTCCGTGTCTGGCGCCGGAACGTTGGATTTGGATCCCACCAAAGCCTGGCTGGTGTCACCTCCGGCGGCTTCGCCCTTGGAATGGGATGTTGGATTGGATTAAGGATTATCCAGTTCCAATCCCTTTCCATAGGCAGAGACAATTCCCATTACCCCAGGGGGCTCCAACCTGGCCTTGGACACTCCCAGGGATCCAGGGGCAGCCACAGCTTCTCTGGGAATTCCAGCCCAGCCCCTCCCCACCCTCCCAGCCAGGAATTCCTTCCCAATATCCCCCCTATCCCTGGAAAGCCATTCCCTGTGTCCTGTCCCTCCATCCCTTGTCCCAAATCCCTCTCCAGCTCTCCTGGAGCCGCTTTAGGCACTGGAATTGTCTCCGAGGTCTCCCTTGGATCCTTCCCTTCTCCAGCCTGACCATTCCCAGTTTTTTTTCCCTCGGGAACGGGGACCCTCTTGGATTTCTCCTCCCAACCCCCCGGGCTCGGCAGCGCCGGGGCCGGTGCTGAGAAACGCCGCCGTTCCTCTCCGTCCCCCCTTCCCTTCCCTCCCTCCCAAATCCCACGCCAGCACTTTTTGTGTCGTTCCTCGTTGTTTTCCTTTTTTTTTCCCCCTCATTCCACNTCCCCATTCTCGTAAAGTTTTTAATTAGCAAAGCTAATGAGCTCGATTAGTCATTAGGAGTGACCGGCGGGGCCGCCGCGTGCGCGGCGCTGATAAGGGCGCCGAGATTGTTGCCGATCCGAGGGGGGGCTCTCGGCTCCGAGCGCGGCGGATTCATCACGGGGGGGGGAAACGACGAGGCCCCCGAGCTTGTAATGAAGGGAATTAAAAACGCCGCAATCCCCAAATGACGGGATTATCCGCACAAAAGGCCGGGCGGGAACAAGGGAGAGAGCGGCTCCGGGAGGAGGGGGTGGGAAAGGGCTCGGATGCGCCATCCGATGTCCCCTGGGAAGGGAGTTTGGGAAGGGGAGGAGAAGAGGGGGGGACCAGGAGATGTCACAATCTGGGGCCTCTCGTGTGGGTTGATGAGTTGGTGGAGGGGTGAAGGAGATGCTGGTTGTGGATGCGGTGAATTCCCAGCTCAAGAATTCCAAGCGCAGAAGAAGGGAAGGGGCGGCTCGAGATGGGGTTGTTTGGAAGGGTGTTGGGTTGGGGGTCTTGTCCACTCTGTGGTGGGAAGGAGCTGCTTTGGGATGTGGTTGGTGCTGAATCCCTGAAGGTCTGGATGTGTCCTGGGTGCCAAAATACCAGACGGGATGTTGGGAAGGAATTCCTCCCTGGGAAGGGAGTTTGGGAAGAGGAGGAGAAGGAGAAGGGGGGGGAGAGCCAGGAGATGTCACAATTTGGGACCTCTCGTGTGGGTTGATGAGTTGGTGGAGCGGTGAAGGAGATGCTGGTTGTGGATTCGGTGAATTCCCAGCTCAAGAATTCCAAGCGCAGAAGAAGGGAAGGGGCGGCTCGAGATGGGGTTGTTTGGAAGGGTGTTGGGTTGGGGGGCTTGTCCACTCTCTGGTGGGAAGGAGCTGCTTTGGCACGTGGTGGCNTGAATTCCCAGCTCAAGAATTCCAAGCGCAGAAGAAGGGAAGGGGCGGCTCGAGATGGGGTTGTTTGGAAGGGTGTTGGGTTGGGGGTCTTGTCCACTCTCTGGTGGGAAGGAGCTGCTCCCGCAGGCCCTGTCGCACGTCGAACACCTCCCAGGCGGCGTAGGTGTGGGACCAGCAGTGGGTGTAGGTCCTGCATTGGGTGTAGGACCTCCTTTAGGTGTGGGACTAGCACTGGGTGTGGAACCAGCATTGGGTGTGGGACCTACTTTGGATGTAGGACCTAGTTTAGGTGTAGGACCAGCACTGGGTGTAGGTCCTGCATTGGGTGTAGGACCAGCATTGGGTGTAGGTCCTGCATTGGGTGTAGGACCAGCATTGGGTGTGGGACCAGCATTGGGTGTAGGACCAGCATTGGGTGTAGGACCTCCTTTAGGTGTAGGACCAGCATTGGGTGTAGGTCCTGCATTGGGTGTAGGACCAGCATTGGGTGTAGGACCAGCATTGGGTGTAGGACCAGCATTGGGTGTGGGACCAGCATTGGGTGTAGGACCAGCATTGGGTGTAGGACCAGCACTGGGTGTAGGACCAGCATTGGGTGTAGGACCTACAGCAGTTGGAATATCCTGTGATTCTGTGACTTGAGGATCTTAAAGGTCCTTCCCAACCTCATCTGTCTCGGTGGGATCCCCCCTGTCCCATCCAGCCCTCATTCCAAGCCCTTTTCCGTGTTCTTCCTCTTAGGATCCACCTTCCCCTTCGCACGGAGCCCCCCGGCCAACAAGGTGATCAAGACACGCTACAGGATCGTGAAGAAGACCGTGATGTCTCCAGCCTTATCCTCCTTCTCCAGCCCCATTCCCACCTGGAAGAGCAGGCGCCCCGGGACATCCAGGTACTCCTTCCATCCCTGGAATGCAGCTGGTTGGGAGGTGGGAAAGGGGCTGTCCAAGGATGGGGCCGTACCTTGAGTGGGAATGTGCTTGAAACATCTGGAGATGTTTCCAGGGAATATCTTGGAGGTCAAGACAAGACCTGGAGCTTGTGTGGGGTCTCCTTAAATCCCTGGAGATGTTTCCAGGGAGTATCTTGGAGGTCAAGAGAAGATCTGGAGCTTGTGTAGGGTCTCCTCTGGCTTTGAGATTCCCAAATCCTGCTTTGGGAAGAGTTTGGGATGATGGAAAGTGTGGAGTAACCGCAGGGAATGGAGGGAAAGGTGTTTGGTCTCCTCCAATTCCAATTCTTGGAGGTGCCACCTCCATCCGCACGTCCTTGGGATTGACCTCTTGGGTTCCCCTTTCCCTTTTTCCTTGTATTTCTGTTGTTCCCTTGGGATGTCGATGGAAAACACGGGCCAGGCAAGGCTTGGTTTACTCCGGAATTGTTCCAGATTTATTCTGGGAAGGGGAATTTGGGCCTTGAACCTCCTGTCTGGAGGTGGAACCCATTCCTTGGTGGCTTTGCCAAGGAGAGAGCTGGGAATGTTCCACCTGGAGAAGGGAAGGATCCAGGGAGACCTTGGAGACAATTCCAAGGGGCTCCAGGAGAGCTGGAGAGGGAATTTGGACAAGGCCTGGAGGGACAGGACACAGGGAATGGCTTCCCAGGGGTAGGGGTGATATTGGGAAGGGATTCCTGGCTGGGCTGGAATTCCCAGAGAAGCTGTGGCTGCTCCATCCCTGGATTATCCAAGGCCAGGTTGGAGCATCCTGGGATTAGTGGGAGGTGTCCCTGCCCATGGAAAGGGGTTGGAATTGGATGATCTTTAAGGTCTCTTCCCACCCAACCCATTCCAGGACTGTGTGACATCAACAGGGAACGACTCGTGCTCCGACTGTTCCGCTCCGGTTCTTCCCTCTGTTGCTCCACATCCAGATGGTCGATGGGTGGGAGATCCTTGGTGGGACAGAAAAAGAGCAAAAGCATCAGGAATGGGAATGAGGTGGGATTAGAGCAGGAGCCTCTGGAATTTGGAGTGTGGTGGGTCTTGCTCAGCGATTTTCCGGAGATTTATCCCAGTTAATCCCCGACGTCGTTAAACGATGGAGTTGAGACCTTCCAGCTGCTCCAGCAGGTCTTGATGAGCCTCCATCACCAAATTACCCCAATTAAAGTGACATTCCAGGTTTTTCCTTGCTGGGCCATCTGGGATAGGATCTCCAGGAGTGACATTCCAGGGTTTTCCTTGTTGGCCCATCTGGGATAGGATCTCCAGGAGTGACATTCCAGGTTTTTCCTTGCTGGGCCGTCTGGGATAGGATCTCCAGGAGTGACATTCCAGGGTTTTCCTTGCTGGCACATCCCAAATAGGATTTCCAGGGTTTTCCTTGCTGGCCCATCCCGAATTTCACCAACGAATCCCCGGAATGAGGGCGTGGCTTTGGGAATTGAGCCCCAGGGAGCGTTTCTGGTGGTCCCTTCTCCCAATCCCTCGGGAATGAATTCCCTTCTCCGCTTTCTCTCGTCGAACCCTGCCCTGCCTGAGCTGGGGCCGCGCTGGGAATTCATTTCCCTCCGCTTTTCCGTGATATTTTGCTTTCCATGAGATTCACAAGCGCCCAATTCCTGGCGATTTATGGCGACTCCCGGCACGGTGGAATTTACACATTCCCAGATTAATTCCCTTCCCTAACCGGGTCTCCTTCTCCTCCCTCCTCCCACCCCCCTTTCCCGGTGCAATTTCCCCCCTCCTTAAATCACCACTCCAATTAACTTCAATTAATTGACTTCCGAAGGGCTGCGGATCGCTGGGAACGCGGGGCAGGATTTATGGATTCTCCTTCTCGCTCCTCCCCTTTCCATCTCCCGAAAAAAATATTCCCTAAATGGGATGGGGTTAGAAGGGAATGTCAGCCATGAAAAAAACAATTCCAGAGGGTACAAACCCACTTCCAGAGGTTTCAAACCACTTCCACAGGGTCCAACCCATTTCCAGAGGGTCCAAACCCACTTCCAGAGGGTCCAAACCCACTTCCTAAAGGTCCCAAACCACTTCCTAAAGCTGCCAAACCACTTTCACAGGGTCCAAACCACTTCCACAGGTTCCAAACCACTTCCACAGGGTCTGAAACCACTTCCAGAGGGTCCAAACCACTTCCGGGGGTCCCAAACCACTTCTGTTGGCTTGGAGGGCGGTCGTGCCTTCAAAAACCTTGGGAGGAGATGTCCTCTCCGTGCCGGGTCATGGAGGGGTTCAAACGGGTCCTTGGATGCCGTGGTGGCTTCAAGTGGCGCTTCCTGAGGGAAAAGGGATGAGAATCCAAGAGGAGAAGAAACCACCATCCCTGGCAGTGCCCTCTGTGGGATTTTGGGATGTTCTTCCGGGTCACTTGGACACTCCCTGTCCATTCCTTCCTTTCCCTCATGTGCGTTGGGTTTGGTTTCCTGTTCCTCCTTCCCAGTGGTCTTTAAAAACCAGTTGCAGCCCAGTTGACCCAACCCATCGTTCCCAGTTCATGGAATCACAGAATGCTTTGGGTTGGAAGCGACCTTTGAGGAGCATCTTGTCCAAATCCACTTCTGGGCTCACCGGGAGGGGGGACAATCCCTGAAGTCCTTCCAAGACCTTCCAAGGAGCAGCAGAGATCCCGTTGGATCTTCTCCTTGTCCCAAATGGCTCCCGTTCCCGGAATCCTGGCTGTTGTTTGTGACCTGATTCATTCCCTATCCAGGGAAACCTCGGAGGCAATTCCAGAGCCTGAATGGACTCCAGGAGAGCTGGAGAGGGACCTGGGACAAGGGGTGGAGGGACAGGACACAGGGCATGGCTTCCCAGGGATAGGGGGGATATTGGGAAGGAATTCCTGGCTGGGATGGAATTCCCAGAGGAGCTGTGGCTGCCCCTGGATCCCAGGAATGTCCAAGGCCAGCTTGGACAGGGCTTGGAGCAACCTGGGATGGTGAAGAGTGTGGGGTGGAACTGGATGCTCTTGGTGGTCCCTTCCGACCCGACCCATTCCACAATCCCATGGGATGTTCCCCCTCCGTTTCCCGAAGGTTTTCCAGCCTTTTTGAGAAGCCACCAGGAGAAGTTCGGGATGTTGTTTCCGTACCTGCCTCTTCCCGAGGGGAAATTACTGGAGGCGAAAAAAACCTTCTCCGGGCTTTTGAAGGATTTAGGAAGAGGCCAAGAGGGTTTTTTTCCTTTCGTTCGTCCCGGAGTCGAAGGCGAAGCTTCGTGGAACGGCAATTCCCGTGGAAACGGAAAAGAGCCGGGCTCGAAGTGTTTGTTTTCCAATTAGAGCTAATTACGGCGAGGAGGCCGATCGGCGGCGGAGAAATTGAGGGGGTTCCGCCGGTCGCCGCGCGCCTCCGACTAATGGGTTTTCCCTGGATTTATGGGGCTCTCGTCGGGAAAGGGCACGTCCCTTCTGCGGGTTTCATTTGTCTCCTCCCCCTCCAATGTCCTACTCGGGGCACTCAATTAGCTGAAGGATCCCAACCAGGCTCTTGAGATGAAATAAATGAAGTCCCATTAAGGGTTTATTGGAGACCCGACCTTTTTATTTTCCGAAGGAAACTCTAATAGTGATAAAATCCCGCAAATCCGACGTTTCGATGGGACGCTTCGCTTTTCCCCGCGGATTTGGGAACCTCAGGTGGGGGTGAGGATTGAGATGTTCCCAGAGATCCCAGCAGCTTCCACGGGGAAGTGGGGCAGCATCTCAGAGGCTTCTGGTGCTGCTTGAGGAGCACCTTTAATCCCAAATCCCGCGGGGGGGGGCTTTTTTTATGACTAAGGAATAATGGGATTTTTTTGGGGAATTTCTCCCCTTCTTTCCTCGGGATTCAAATGCCAGCATGCAAATGTGATTTCTTACTATGGAAGGATTATTTCCACCTCCCTCCCCCCCAAAAAAAAATAGAAATATATTTAAGCTAAGCCTAAAGAAGATAACCAGGAGTTAAAGAAACCCCGGCCTTGTATCGCCGGCAGCGCCGGGAAATCCTCTCGGCTTCGCCCGGCTCAGACGCCGGCGACGCTCCTGGAGTTCTCTTGAATTTATTCAAAACGCCGAATATTCCTATAATTTTATATTCCCCATCCAGGTGAGGCTTGGCAGGGATTTGGGGGGGATTTTAGGGTCGGGGTGTGGCGAATCCCATGACTTCTTGTCGGGTTGGGAATCTCCCAACGGGTTTTTTTGGCTTTTTATGGATGAATTGAAGAGGGAAAGTATTTTTCCGGCTCCTGGGTGGAGGTTTGGTGGGATTCTGGTCCTCTTGAGCAGCTTGAGGTGAGGGAAGGGCGTTGATGGGGCACCAACTGCCCCCGTTGTCTTGTTGAGCCCTTTTCTCCCTCTTGGTCCAGTTTTGGTTTTGGGTTCTTCTGTTGGAAGCAACATTCCCGTTTCCCAAGGGGTTTTCCCAAGGGATTTTCCTCCAGAGAAGTTTGGAGGAAGGGCCCAGCTTTTCCACTCTCCAGTTGACGTGAAGTCAGTCAAGGAGGGAAGACTTGGAAGAGTCAACGGTGTGGCCAAAAGGACCAGGGAGGTGACAATTCCCAAGTGTTGAGGCACCTCCAGAGCTTGGGGAGGTTTTGGGGTCTCCAGGTACAGGACATTGAGGGTCTGGAGCATGTCTAGGGATGGGAACGGAGCTGGGATGGCTTTGGAGCACCAGGAGTAGCTGGGGGGGCTCATCCTGGAAAAAAAGGGGGATCAGGAAGGACCTTCTGGCTCTGCAACCCCCTGACAGGAGTTTGGAGCTGGGTGGGATCGGGATCTTCTCCCAGGGAACAGGGACAGGAGGAGAAGGAACAACCTCAAGCTGTGCCAGGAGAGGTTCAAGTTGGACATCAGGGAAAATTCCTCCATGGAAAGGGTTGTCAGGCTCATGGAAATGGCGGAGTCCCCATGCCTGGAGGGATCTGGAATCCCTGTGGATGTGGCACTTGGGGACACGTCTCAGTGGTGGCCTTGGCACTGCTGGAGGATCAGTTGGATTCCATGATCTTTCCCAAGCTGGATGCTTCTGGGATTCTGGGAAGGGCAAGGCAAGTCCATGTTTAATCCTGGGAAAGAGAATCCAACCATGGCCACCGTGAGCATCTCCAAAGCACCGCCATGAAACGTCCCCTCGAAGTTGCGGCTTCAAGAGATGCAATGGAAGAGCCCAAACCTCAAGGATCATGGAATGGTTTGGGTTCGAAGGGATCACCAAGACCATCCAGTTCCAACCCCATTCCATGGGCAGGGACACCTTCCACCAGCCCGGGTTGTTCCAAGCCCTGTCCAGCCTGGCCTTGGACACTTCCAGGGGTGGAACAGCCACAGCTTCTCTGGGCAACCTGTGCCAGGGCCTGCCCACCCTCCCAGGGAAGAATTCCTTCCCAGTGTCCCACCAAACCCTGGGAAGCCATTCCCTGTGTCCTGTCCCTCCATCCCATGTCCCAAGTCCCTCTCCAGCTCTCCTGGAGCCCCTTTAGGCTCTGGAAGGGGCTCCGAGGTCTCCCTGGATCCTTCTCTTCTCCAGGCTGGACATTCCCAGCTCTCCCAGCCTGTCTCCATGTCAGAGGAGCTCCAGCCCTTGGAGCATTTGATATCATTTTTNGTTCACCCAGTGATGCCATTGACACCTTTACCCAATGATGCCATCAACACTTTCACCCAACGACACCTTCACCCAACGACACCTTCACCCAACAGCACCTTCACCCAACAACGCCATCAGTACCTTCCCCCAACAATGCCACCACTGCGACCCTCCGTGGCTCCCCACGACTTGACGCTCCCCTTTCGCCGTCCCATGAGGACCAAACCTTGGGTGAACCGAAAGCCCCAACATCCTCTTCTTCATCCACCTGCCATCCCCTTCCCCTGAAACACCAGGCAGCGCTTTCTCCAAGCTCCGTGGCCGGTGCCTTGGGTGGAAGGTCTCCCTTGGCCACCCGTGGCAGTGGGCTTGGAATGAGATGATCCCAAAGGCCTTTTCCAACCCNTGATATCATTTTTATTGCCCACATCAGGCCACCCATAGACGCCTCAAGACCTTTCTCCAGGTCCTGCATCCAGTTTAGGGTTTCCTGTGGTGTTCTGGGTTGTCCGTGGATGACCCAAGTGTCCCTCATGTCACCAACACCTTCACCCAGTGACGTCATCAACACCTTCACCCAACAACGCCATCAGTACCTTCCCCCAACAATGCCACCACTGCGACCCTCCGTGGCTCCCCACGACTTGACGCTCCCCTTTCGCCGTCCCATGAGGACCAAACCTTGGGTGAACCGAAAGCCCCAACATCCTCTTCTTCATCCACCTGCCATCCCCTTCCCCTGAAACACCAGGCAGCGCTTTCTCCAAGCTCCGTGGCCGGTGCCTTGGGTGGAAGGTCTCCCTTGGCCACCCGTGGCAGTGGGCTTGGAATGAGATGATCCCAAAGACCTTTTCCAACCCAAACCATCCCGATCTGAGGTTTTCTCTTGGATCAGCCTCTTGAGCCCCAAGGGAAGAGCGTGAGGAATTGGAACCGTCTTGTTCTTTCTCTCCGGCGTCGGCGGGGTCGTAATTGGCGGCCGTTGTGCCGTTGGTGGCCGTTCTCCTAAGAGCATTAAAGGAGCAGAGCTCGGGCTTCGTGCAGAATTAGAGCTGGGATTTGCATAAACAAATTGCTGTCGGGATTAGCGCTGAATGAGGACGGCGACTGATGCCGGAGGAGATCTCCTTCGGCTGCGGCGGCTCCGCTCGGGTCGGGGGGGATGGATGGATGGATGGATGGATGGATGGATGGATGGATGGATGGAAAAGGTGGGCGGGTGAGGCAGGAGATGGTGGGTTGTGGTGGGGTTTGGGGGGTAAAGGAGATCCTTGGGGGCAAATAATCTCTCTGGGGTCTTGCAAGGTGAGGGTTGGTCTGTTCTGCCCGGCGACTGATGGTGGGATGAGAGGGCACAGCCCCAAAGCTGTGCCGGGTTGGGATCAGGTGGGATTTCATCATGTTGTTAAACATTGGAAGGGGCTGCTCGGGGTGGTGGTGGAATCCCCATCCTCGAGGTGTCCGAGGAACGACAGGACGTGGCACTCAGTGATCTGGGCTGGGTGACAAGTTGGTGATGGCTCACGGGTTGGACCGGGTGGTCTTGGAGGTGTTTTCCAACCAAAACGATTCTGGGATTTTGGGATATTTATCCCTAAGGTGTCACTTCAGAGCTGACTGATCCTTCAGAGTAACGTTACGGGCAGCGCTCACTGGATGGTGGTTCCCAATCCATCTCCATCCCTCTGGCTCCTCATGGGATTTGGGAATGTAGGGAGAGGTGGGAACAGATCTCCAGCACTGCCCCCTCAACCCTACTCAGGTCCCAGCATCTTCTCCAGGTGATAGATGGGAATGGGAATGGTCTCGGGTGACTTGTCCCACACTGGGATCATAAAATCATGGAATGGTTTGGGTCGGAAGGGACCTTAAAGACCATCTCATCCCAAGCCCTTTCCCTGGGCAGGGATGCCACCCACTAGAGGAGGTTGCTCCAAGTCCCATCCAAGACGGCTTTGGGCACTTCCAGGGATATCAAAGCCTGTAGAGCTCCATCAAACTTGGCCAAGCTCAGGGAAGATCCCACCTTGCTGATTCCCTCGTGGAATTGCATCCACATTTCCCTGTTTGCTGTAAGCAAAGAGTGGGAGAAGTGGTGGTGGGGGAAGAGTCCCTGGAGGTCCTTTTTTTGGTGTAAATCACTCGGAATCGGAGCTTTTCCTGGTTTTCCCAGACACTTCCTCCCCTCCAGTGGAAGTTCTCCCTGCCCATGGTGGTGGGCTTGGAATGAGGTGATCCCGAAGGCCCCTTCCAACGCAAACCATCCTGATCCGAGGCTTTGCTCATGGAGCAGCGCCTTTTTGGGATATTCTCCCCGACCTTGGGCTTACCTTGGCTTTCTCCTCCTCCTGCAGGTCCCCCTTATTGAACCAGACACGCCTGTCACTCCAAGGTGGCAAATCCCAGCACGGGCAAGCGCGGTGGAGGAGCAAAGGCTTCCGCTGCATCGGCGGCGTCCTGTACCGAGTGTCGGCCAACAAGCTCTCCAAAACCTCCAGCACCCCCTTGAGGACCAGGGACCTGAGCACCAAAACCCCCGGCAGGGCAGGTGAGCGGTGGGAATTCGGGCCCAGTTTGTCCAAAATCCCTTGGGTGAGGTTCTTTAGATGTTCCTTCCCAGCCCACGGTGTTGGTGGTGGTGCTGAGGCGTCGTAGGAGGCCAGGTGGAAAGGGGATGGACATCCCATGGATGGCCAGGGCTGTTCCTGCTTTGCAGAAGAGGGAGCAACGTTGGAGAAACGGAAGGTTGAAGAACATGGAGGCTTTCCTTAAGTCGGGCTTAACCCAAACCGTTTAACTCGGTGCTTTTTAGAACCTGAGCAAGGTCTTGGGTGAGTCCCAATGGCACCACCAGGGTGAATGCGTTGGAGTTGCTCATCAAATCCTCTCCAGTGTTGACCTCAGAATTTGGGAGGCTCATTCTGCAGATAACCTTGGAAGGGGCGTCTCAACACAGTTCCCGACTTGACGTCGGGCTTGGGTGAAATTTGTGTTTCGGTCCCTCCCGCATTTGATGCCTCGTTCAACAGAGTTTTGGGCCGTGTCTGAAGGAGCTTTTTGGGTTTCATCTTGACCTCGAGTATTTTTGCTCCAGCGCTGGTTTGGTGGCAATTTTTGGTTAAACTGGGAGAACCGAAGCCGTGAATTATATTTTTAGGATATTGCGAATTTTGCCGCCGGCTCCTTCCCCTCCCATGTTGGGTTTGTCACCATAAAATTGTCGGTATTTTCATGCCATCTTCCATTCCTCCCCGTAATTCCTCCTCCTTCCCGAGGATGGATTCCAGAGGCACCGGCATCTCTTCCTTTGGGAAGGTTTGCGTGTCCTTCCTGTGTTTACTCAAAATAAATTTAAAAGATGGGAAAAAATCCTGCTTTTCCTTCCCTTCCAGTGTGTTTGGAAGAGAGGAGAGGTGGGAAATGCTCCTGACAGGTGAATAACTCGGAGTTCTCCTCCGTTGGGTTCCAATTCCGCTGGTTTTTCCTGGATTTATGGGGGTTGGAGTTTTGCCTCTGCGATGAGGAACGCGATGCTGATCCATCTGCATTCCCACCAAGGGATTTAGGGATGATGATCCTAGGAATGCACTTCCTGCATCCCTGTGCTGGATCAGGATCAATCCTGGGGCTCCCGGGAGCGATGAAGCATCTCCTGGAGCGATGGGAAAAGCGGGAATTGTGCCGTGGCTCTTCCTCAACCTGCTTGGTTAAGGGTGGAGAGACGTGGAAGACGCTCAGTTTGGGACTAGGGAAGAGTCGCTGAAATCCCAGGAAAAAAAATGTTTGGGAAGTGTTTTGAGCATAAAAACCCTCCCTCATCGTACGTGTGGATTTGCTCCCGAGGGATTTCTGCGCCTTCCATGGAATGCTGTGAGGAAGATACAGGAATAAAAGGACTTTTTGCCTTCCCAGCGGGATTGGGAGCTCGGATTTGGCCAAACTCCTGGAATGAGCAAGGATGGGGAAGCCTCAGGTGAAAACACCTGGCTGCTCATCCCTGTGCAGGGCATGGAATCCCACTTGGAAAAGCCCTTTCCCTTGGGGATAACTGGCATTCCAGCAAGGAATTAGCTTTCCTTTGGCAGCAGTGTTAGGAAACCGGCACTGGGGTGACGAGGGAATTAATTAAACAAGCGGAATAATTGGGTTTCTCCGCTCCCGAGGAACTTTCCCTCCCCCCTTTCTTCCTCTTCAGACACTTGTGGAACATTTTCCACGGAATCAGGGAAAGAAGGAAAAAGTCCTGGACAACGTAAGGTATCCCAAAGAAAATACGGAAGGGAAAAGGCGAGATTGGAAGCGACGGGAACCAGATGAAGGGTCGACGTTGTCCATAAACCGGCCCTGACCCCCAGCAGGAATTGCACACCCCGAGCTGGGGCTCAATCCAAGGGCTTTTCCAAGTGTCCAGGCTGTTTTTCCATGGGCAAATCCTTCCCCGCTGGGATTTCCTCGTCCTCTGGGGAGGTTTCCTTGGGGAGCAGCTGGTGGGTTTGGGGGCTGCAGAGGTGGGAACCGACCCCTTGAGCAACGTGATTTTGTATATTGGGGTTTCCAGTTTTGGACCATGACTGTGGGATCCAAACCCTTGGAGATGTCCAGGATTGAGCGGAGCTCCCAAAGGTGGAGGTTTAAGACCTCTGGAGCTGTAGGGTCTCCCACAGAGTCCGATGGTGGCTCCGAGACATCAGGGGAACGAATTAATTTTTAAACAAATTAATTTGAGCTCACCCTTCCAGGATTTGGGGGTCTTTCCCTGCATCCAGACACATTCCCTGCTCTCCAGGGAGGTGGGACATCCTCTCCTGCCTCAGTTTCCCCACCCTGTTGGGACTGGCTCTTAGTGCTCAGCTGGGGGGGCTGAAGGTCATGGAATCCTGGAATGGGTTGCATTGGAAGGGATCTTAAAGATCATCCAGAGGCGAATTCCTTCCTTTGGGATTGTTCAACGTCTTCCCTCTGCAGATCAATCCCTTGGCTTCTTCAGGATCAATCCCTTGTTTTTGGGATTGCTGAATCCCTCAGACCCTTCAGTAACAGTCCCTTGGCTTTGGGGTTGCTCAATCCCTTGGCCCCTTTGAGCTCAATCCCTCGGCCCCTTTGGAGCTCCTTCCTTGGCTTTGGGGTTGCTCAATCCCTTCCTCCTTTGGAGCTCAATTCCAAGGCTCTTCAGTCTCAATGTCTTTGGGATTGTGGGATCCCTTGGCCCCTTCAATCTTGGTCCCGTTGTTTTGGGATCCCTCAATCCCTTGGTCCGTTCATGGTCAATCCCATGACCCCTTTTGAGTTCAATCCCATTGCTTTGGGATTGCTCAATCCCTTTGACCCTTTTGCAGTCAATTCCCTGCTTTTGGGATTCCTTAATCCCTTATCCCTCTTGAGCTCAATCCCTTGGTCCCATCAATGGCAATCCCTTGTCTTTGGGATCCCTCAATCCCTTATTCCTTTGGAACTCAATTCCAAGGCCCCCTCAATCCCGGTGCGCTGTCTTTGGAATCGTGGGATCCCTTGGCCCCTTCAATCTCAATCCCATTGTTTCAGGATTGCTCAGTCCCTTGGCCCCTTTGGAGCTCAGTCCCTTGGCTTTGGGATCTCTCCATCCCTTGATCCCTTCATACTCAATCCCGTGGTTTGGGAATTGTTCAATCCCTTATCCCTTTTGAGCTCCATCCCTTGGCCCTGTCAATGGCAATCCTTTGGCTTTGGGATTCCTCAATCCCTTAACCCTTTGAAACCCATCCCATTTCCTTTGGGGTTCCTCCGTCCCTTACCCCTTTTGAGCTGAATTCCGTGGCCCCTTCAATCCCATTGTGTTGTCTTTGGGATCGGGGGATCCCTTGGCCCCTTCAATCTCAATTCCTTGGGTTTGGGGTTCCTCGATCCCTTGATCCCTTCATGCTCAATCCCTTGGCCCCTTTTAAGATCAATCCCTTCATTTTGGGATTGCTCAATCCCTTGGTTCCTTCATGCTCAGTCCCGTGGTTTTGGGATTCCTCAATCCCATACCCCTTTTGATCTCAATTCCAAGGCCCCTCAATCTCAGCTCCTTGGTTTTGGGATTGAGGGATCCCTTGGCCCCTTCAATCTCAATCCCGTTGCTTTGGGATCGCACAATCCTCTGACCCCTTTGCAGTTAATCCCATGTTTTTGGGATTCCTCAATCCCTGACCCCTTTTGAACTGAATCCTTTGGCCCCTTCAATCTCAATCCCTTGGTTTTGGGATCCCTGAATCCCTTGGTCCCTTCATTCTCAGTCTCTTGGCCCCTCTGCAGCTCAATCCCTTCATTTTGGGATTCCTCAATCCCGTAACCCCTTTGAACTCAATTCCAAGGCCCCCTCAATCCCAGTGCCTTGTTTTTGGGATTGTTGGATCCCTTGGCCCCTTCAATCTCAATCCATTGATTTGGGGATTGTTCAATCTCTTAACCCTTTCGCACTCAATCCCCTGGTTTTGGGATTTCTCAATCCCTTACCCCTTTTTGAGTTCAATCCCTTGGCCCCATCAATGACAATCCCTTGTCTTTGGGATCCCTCAATCCCTTAATCATGTGGAGCTCAATTCCAAGGCCTCCTCAATCCCGGAGCCTTATCTTTGAGATTGCAGGATCCGTTGGCCCCTTCCATCTCAATCCGTTGTTTCTGAATTTCTCAATCCCTTGGCCCCTTTACAGTTAATTCCTTGGATTTGAGATTCCTCAATCCCTTACCTCTTTTGAACACAATCGTTTGGCCCCTTCAATCTCAATCCCTCTTCTTTGGGATTGTTGGATCCCTTGGCCCCTTCAATCTCAATCCCATGATTTTGGAATTACTCAACCCCTCCACCACTTTGAGCTCCATTCCTTGGCCCCTTTTGAGCTCAATCCCTTTGTTTTGGGATCGCTCAATCCCTTGACCCTTTCACACTCAATCCCATGGTGTTGGGATTCCTCTCAGTCCCTTTCCTCTTCTGATCTCAATTCCAAGGCCCCCTCTATCTCAGTGCCCTGTTTTTGGGGTTTTGGGATCCCTTGGCCCCTTCAGTCTCAATCCCCTGGCTTTGGGATTGCTCAGTCACTTGGTCCCTTCACACTCAATCCCTTGGCCCCTTTTGAGCTCAGTCCCTTCATTTTGGGATTCCTCAATCCCTTACCCCTTCTGAACTGAATCCTTTGGCCCCATCAATCTCAGTCCCTTGGTTTTGGGATTTCTCAATCCCTCAACCCCTATTGGAGCTCAAACCTTTGGCCCCTTTCGAGCTCAGTCCCATTGTTTTGGGATTGCTCAATCGCTTTGATGCCTTTAGAGTTAATCCCCCAGTTTTGGGACTCCTCAACCCTTACCCCTTTTGATCTCAGTTCCAAGGCCCCTCAATCCCAGAGTCTTGTCTTTGGGATTATGGGATCCCTTGGCCCCTTCAGTCTCAATCCCCTGGTTTTGGGACTACTCAATCCCTCAGCTCCTTTGAGCTCAACCCTTTGGCCCCTTTTGAGCTCGATCCCTTGGGTTTGGGATCTCTCAACCCCTTGGTCCCTTCCTGCTCAATCCCATGGTTTTGGAACCGTCCTTTTTACCCCTCTTGAGTTCAGTTCTTTGGCTCGTTGAACTCAGTTTTTTGGTTTTGGGATTCTTCAATCCCTTACCCCTTTTGAACTCAATCCCTTGGCCCCTTTAATCTCAGTCCCTTGTTTTTGGGATTCCTCAATCCCTTAATTCTTTGAAACTCAATTCCAAGGCCCCCTCAATCCCAGTGCTGTGATTTTGGGATTGTGGGATCCCTTGGTCCCTTCAATCTCAATCCATTGGTATTGAGATTGTTTAATCCCTTGACCCTTTCACACTCCATCCCCTGGTTTTGGGATTTCTCAATCCCTTATCCCTTTGGAGCTCATTCCTTTGGCCCCCTCAGTCTCAGTGCCTTGTCTTTGGGATTGTGGGATCCCTTGACCCCTTCAATCTCATTCCCTTGTTTTGGGATTGTCCAATCCCTTACCCCGCTTGAGCTCAATCTTTTGGCCCGTTCAATCTCAATCCATTGGCTTTGGGATTCCTCAATCACTTGGCCCCTTCATGCTCAATCCCATGGTTTTGGGATTCCTCAATCCCTTACCCCTTTGGAGCTCAATTTCAAGGCCCCTTCAATCTCAGCTTCTTGATTTTGGGATTGTTGGATCCCTTGGCCCCTTCAATCTGAATCCCTTGGGTTTGGGATTCCTCAATACCTTGCCCCTTTTGAGCTCAATAATTTGTCTCCTTCAATCCCAGGGCCTTTTCTTTGGGATTGCAGGATCCCTTGGCCCCTTCAGTCTCAATCCATTGGTTTTGAAATTGCTCAATCCCTTGTTTCCATCACACTCAATCCCATGGTTTGGAATTGTTCAGTCCCTTGTCCCTCCTGGGTTCAATCCCTTGGTCCCTTCAATATCCATCCCTCTTCTTTGGGATGCCTCAATCCTTACCCCTTTAGATCTCAATTCCACGGCCCCTTCAATCCCAGGGCCTTTTCTTTGGGATTGTGGGATCCCTTGGCTCCTTCAATCTCAGTCCCTTGGTTTTGGAATTACTCAACCCCTCCACCCCTTTGAGCTCCATCTCTTGGCCCCTTTTGAGCTCCATCCCATTGTTTTGGGATTGCTCAATCCCTTGACCCCTTTACAGTTAATCCCTTGGTATTGGGATTCCTCAATCCCTTACCCCTTTGAAACTGAATCCCTCTTCTTTGGGATTCTTCAGTCCCTTACCCCTTTTGATCTCAATTCCAAGGCTCCTTCAATCTCAGTGCCCTATTTTTGGGGTTGTGGGATCCCTTGGCCCCTTTAATATCAATCTCCTGAGTTTGGGATCATTCAGTCCCTTGGTCCCTGCACACCGAATCCCGTGGCGTTGGAACTGCTCAGCCCTTTATACCTCTTGAGCTCAATCCCTTGGCCCCTTCAATCTCAATCCCTTGTCTTTGGGACTTCTCAATCCCTTGACCCCTTTACAGTTAATCCCATGGTTTTGGGATTCCTCAATCCCTTAACCCTTTGGATCTCAATTCCAAGGCTCTTTCAATCCCAGTGCTTTGTCTTTGGGATTGTGGGATCCCTTGGCCCCTTCAGTCTCAATCCTCTGATTTTGGAATTGCTCAATCCCTCCACCTCTTTGAGCTCCATCCCTTGGCGCCTTTTGAGTTCGATCCATTGGATTTGGGATCACTCAATCCCTTGGTCCCTTCCTACTCAATCCCATGGGTTTTGACCTGCTCAGTCCCTTATCCCTCTTGAATTGAATCCTTCGGCTCATTGAGCAAAATTCCTTGGGTTTGGGATCTCTCAATCCTTTTGCCCCTTTGGAGCTCAATTCCAAGGCCCCTTCAAGCTCAGTGCGTTGTCTTTGGGATTGCGGGATCCCTTGGCCCCTTCCTTCTCCTGGTTTTGGAATTACTCAATCCCCAGACCCTTTGAGCTCCATCCCCTGGTCCCTTTTCAGGTCAATCCCATTGTTTTGGGATCGCACAATCCCTTATCCCTCTTGAGCTCAATCTTTTGGCTCAACCCTTTGGTCCCTTCTGAGCTCGATCCCTTGGGTTTGGGATCGCTCAATCCCTTGGTCCCTTCGCACTCAATCCCATGGATTGGGAATTGTTCAGTCCCATTTCCTCTTGAGCTCAATCCCTTGGCCCCTTCAATTGCAGTCCCATGGCTTTGGGATTCCTCAGTCTCTTAACCCTTTGGAACTCAATCCCTCTTCTTTGGGATTCCTCAATCCCTTACCCCTTTAGATCTCAATTCCACGGCCCCTTCAATCCCAGTCCATTGTGTTTGGGATTGCGGGATCCCTTGGCCCCTTCATGCTCAATCCCATGGCTTTGGAATTGTTCAGTCCCTTTTCCTATTGAACTCAATCCCATGGCCCCTTTACAGCTGATTCCCTGGTTTTGGGATTCCTCAATCCCTTACTCCTCTTGGACTGAATCCTTTGGCCCCTTCAATCTCAATCCTTCTTCTTTGGGATTCCTCAAATCCCTTTTGAGCTCAGTTCCAAGGCCCCGTCAATCCCAGAGCCTTGTCTTTGGGACTGTGGGATCCCTTGGCCCCTCCAATCTCAATCCATTCGTTTTGGGATTCCTCAGTCCTTTGGCCCCTTCAATCTCAATCCCATTGTTTTGGCATTTCCCAATCCTTTACCCCATTGGAGCTCAACCCTTTGGCCCTCCAGTTCAATCCCTTGGCTTTGGGATTGCTCTTTTGACCTCAATCCCTCCCCTCCGGAATTTCAGGGGTCACATCTTGCTCCGAGCTTTATCCCACCATCTGCTGATGCAACATCGAGCTCAGAGCTCATTAATTGAGGTTTCTTCATTAATAAAACACTCGTCCCCTCCTCCCCCCCTCCCGAATTCAGGGACGTTCACGGGAAAATGGGAAAATCTCCGCCCGTGTATCGACAGCTCATCCCGTGTTTTTACCAGCACCTTTTCCGGAGCGAAGGATTTGCTGCCCGGTGAGGGAAATAAATCACCGCCGGCAGCTCCGAGTGCTGATCCTGGGAATCCACAGAACCCACTTAAATGAATAATAATTAAAGAAATAAATTTCCCGCAGCGAAACTTTGGCTTCAGCAATAAAAGCTCGGGAAATGAATCGCTCGGCTCTTCCCGAAGACGCGGCAAAGCGGGATAATGGGATCTATTAAAGGAGCTGGAGAGGTCCAAGGAAGAGTTTTCCGGAGGGCCAGGGTTGTGTGGGAAGAGGATGAGCGGGAGGGAATGTGGGGAATGTCCAAAAAGCCTCTTTGTTTCCATAGATTTCCATAAATTATCCCGTACTTGGGTTGGTGGGAGCAGATGGGCAGGGACCGGCTCGGCACGGGCTCGGCACTCGGCATTCCAACCATGTCCTCACCTTCTTGCACGTCCCTTGGCCCCAACACCCCCCAATTTTGGCCATTTCTCCCCTTTTTGGGCCATTTCAGTTTTCCACCCTCGTTCTTTCCCTCCCTGTGTGAGATTTCCATAAATTCTCCTGGATTTGGGGCATCTGAAGCAGATGGGCAATGCCAGTCTTGGCACTCGGCATTCCAACCATGTCCTCATCCTCTTGCCCGTCCCTTGGCCCCAACACTCCCCAATTTTGGCCATTTCTCCCTTTTTTTGGACCGTTTCAGGTTTCCACTCTGGTTCTTTCCCTCCTTTTGTAAGATTTCCGTAAATTCTCCTGGATTTGGAGAGACATTTGACTCAAATGGGCGACAACAGGCTGGACACTCATCATCTCGGCCAACCTTTCCCTGGAGGAGAAGGATCTTGAGCTTCTTGAACTTCTTGAGGAGTTATGGAAAAAAACCAGTCTTGAGCTCCTCAATCATCCATGGGGGTTATGGGATCAAAAACCCAGGATGCAGGACATGGACCTGGATCCCTCTGAGGTGGATTTTGGGATCAGGGATATAAAAAGCCCTTAATTAACTAATGGGTGTTGGTGGAAGGTGCAACATCCGACTCGCTCGTTGGAAACATCATTTATGACCCCGGAGCTTCGACAGGGACAAATTGGACCTTTTCCCCCTTTCCCGTTAAAAGCTGGAATGTCAAGCTGTGAATTCCTTCAGAGGAGCAGGAGGAGGGAAAAAAAAGAGGGATCTGGGCTTGGAGCTGCTGCTATTAATCATAGCTCTAATCATGCATTTAATGAACACGACAGCTCCGGCTCCCTCCGGACTCTCCCGCCTGGATTAGGAACGACAATCGCTCCGCAGCACCGGGAGCCGCCGGAGCCGCCGGATTGAGAATGATGCACCGGGAGAAACAACCCCCCCTTTCCATAGGGATGCTGCTCTTCCAACCCACTGAACCGTCGGGAAGTAAAACGGGATGCGATGGAAGATCCCACCTGGATGTCGTCGGCTCCGTGGAGATCTTGGAGCTTTTCTTGTTTTCCTGCTTTTTTTTTCCTTCTCCGTTTCATTCCAGCTGCCTTGGAATGTTGCCGTAGCTTTTGGAATGTCAAGAATGTGGAGTCGCTCTCCTCATGGGATCCTCTTCCCACTTGGAAAGCGGTTGAGGAGGACACCGGGATGGGTTTGGCACTGGGATGTGCCCCGTGTCGTGTGAGGGCCAAACCAGATCCCAAAGTCAAGTCCTCGGGAAGTCATTCCAGCTTTTTGGTTAATTTAAGGGAATTCCGGCTTCTGATGTTTGGATTCAACCCTTATCCCACATTCCTGTGTTTTTGGAAGTCTCAATTTTCCCTATGTTCCAATAATAGACCTTCCACAGCAGGGAAAATTGATTCATCCATGTACTTACTTATTAATGGAAATCTTTTGGCAGTGGCTCTAACCGGGAATTCCAAGGTGGAAAATCCCAATTTAGTCTCCCTGGACCTCCTGAAAAGTCTGGGATATCAATCCCACTCTCCCGGATCCCTCTTGGACCCTCACAAAACGTTCCTTGGTGTTTAAAATGCCTCGCGGGAAGTTAAACATCCCCTGGGCTGGGAGTTTATCCCCGACAGGAGCCTGGAATGGCAGCTCCACGTCATGGAATGGGAGAATTCCTGCTGGAAGAGAAAAACTGGGATAAAATTTCCAAAACATCATTCCATGGGTGGATTATCCAATATATAAAAGCGCTTCTCATTTATTTGCTGCCCTCTATTTCTTGGGCAATTCCATCTTTCTGGCCAAGATGATCTTTCCAACCTTCACCATTCCATGGATCTGTGATCCAGCTCCGACCATTCCATGGATCTGTGATCCAGCTCCAACCATTCCATGAATCTGTGATCCAACCCTCACCATTCCATGATTCTGTCATCCAGCCCTCACCATTCCATGGATCTGTCATCCAGCTCCAACCATTCCATGATTCTGTGATCCACCCCTCACCATTCCATGATTCTGTGATCCAACCCTCACCATTCCATGGATCTGTGATCCAACCCTCACCATTCCATGATTCTGTGATTCAACCCTCACCATTCCATGGATCTGTGATCCAACCCTCACCATTCCATGATTCTGTGATCCACCCCTCACCATTCCATGGATCTGTGATCCAGCCCCCACCATTCCATGATTGTCTGATCCAAGAGTTGACTTTCAGGCTGTTTTACCTAAAAGGATTCCGCACAACCAGTTGAGCATTTTCATCTCCCTTTTCCTTTGGAATATTCAATATTTCCAGGGATTCTCCTCTGCCCCAGGACCCAATTCCTGCTGTATCCCGTCCTGCTGAGCTTGGAGCACTAACCACAATTCCAGAGGGCTGAGGATGCTCCAGTTGGGTCAGGTTTTAATTTGGCTCTTTCTCCCTGCACGGTTTGGGACGTCAGCGAAGAATCTGAGTTGTCTTCGGAGCGACCCAAAGTCACGGAACTGAAACTGAGTTGGGAAGATGCTCCCAATGAGCTCGTGGACAGAGAGGAGCCCCAAAAAATCGGGAATAAACCTCCCTGTGGTGCCTCAGAGGGAACAGATGGGGCTTTGCCAGGGTTGTTCCCAAAATCCCAGAAACTTGGAGGTCCATAAGCAGGATCCTCAGCCAGGCGGGCTCCGGGAATGGCGGGATTTGCGTCATGGGATCATGGAATGGGTTGGGTTGGGATGGTTCTTAATGGTCATGGAATTCCAACTCCCTGCCATGGGCAGGGACAGCTTCCACTATCCCAGGTTGCTCCAACTTGGCCTTGGACAATTCCAGGGATGGGGCAGCCACAGTTTCTCTGGGAATTCCATTCCAGCACCTCCCAGTCAGGAATTCCTTCCCAATATCCCATCTAACCTTGGGAAGCCAATCCCTGTGTCCTGTCCCTCCTGGCCTTGTCCCAAATCCCTCTCCAGCTCTCCTGGAGCCCCTTTACGCACTGGGAGATGCTCCAAGTTCTCCCTGGATCCCTCCCTTCTCCAGGCTGAACATTCCCAGCTCTCCCAGCCTTTCCCCAGCAGAGCAATTCCATCTGCCCAATCATTTTTGTGGTCCGAGGGCTGCCTGAATTCCCACCAAATGTCTGGATTCCCAGCCATGATCCCTGTTTTCCTCTCTTTCCAGTGCTGAGGTTGCACCCCAGCCCCAGTCCCGGCGTGTCTCCCTCCGGCCTCACCAGACCCTCGACGTGCCGATACATTGCCAGGTCGGTATTCCCGGGAAATCCCCCTCTGGATTCGAGCCTTGTCTTAGCCTTGGAAGCACCTCAAGTGCCAACAAGGAGTTTCTGGTGGGGCTTGGTGACCTCTGGAGGTGTTTGCGAGGGAAGAGGTGGTGGCGCTTCCGAAGCTGAAATGGGGCTCTGGGATTTTGGGATTTGGACTGTGAGAAGTGTCTTTTGGTCGTTGGATTTGGGAATCTTGGAATGGGTTGGGTGGGAAGAGGAATTAATGATCGTGCAGGTCCAACTCCCTGACATGGGCAGGGGCACCTCCCACCATGCCAGGGTGCTCCAGCCTGGACTTGGACACTCCCAGGAATCCAGGGGCAGCCACAGTTTCTCTGGGAATTCCATTCCAGCACCTCCCAGCCAGGAATTCCTTCCCAATATCCCACCTATCCCTGGGAAGCCATCCTGTCCCTTCATGCCTTGTTCCAAATCCCTCTCCAGCTCTCCTGGAGCCCCTTTAGGCACTGGAAGGAGCTCCAAGGTCTCCCTGGATTCTTCCCCTCTCCAGCTGGACATTCCCAGCTCTCCCAGCCTGGGTCCATGTCAGAGCAGCTCCAGCCCTTGGAGCATCTCCATGTCCTCCCCTGAACCTGCTCCAGCAGTTCCACGTCCTTCTGCTGTTGTTGCCCAGGGCTGGATCCAAGATTCCGGGTGGGATCTCACCTGGGCAGGACAGAGGGGCAGAATTCCCACCTTCTCCTGCTGCCCACTCTGTGGGATGAGCCCGGGACACCAGGAATTTCAGGAATGCCATGGCCAGGTCTTGTGGACCTTCTCCCCCACCCACACCCCCAAATCCTTCTCCTGGGAGCTGCTCTCCATCCTTTCTCCACCCACCCTGGGTTTACCCAACGCACCTCCAGGACCTTCCACTTGGCCTTTGAACTCCAGAGCTGCAACCAACCAACGGTTCCAGGGTTAAAAATGTGCATTCCCACTTTCCCTGAGGAATTGTTTTCCCTGGATAATGCACTGTGTTCTCTCCAAACTCGAGATGACCTTGTTCTACCACCCAGTTGTCCCTTTGGGGAGATCTTTGTGCTGTTGGATCCACCAGGATCTCAACACTTCCCTGACGTCTACACCTGTTGGATAATGGTCTTTTCAGCCGGAAGCTCTTGGAAAACCCATCCTGAGCAACTTCTGGTCTCCTGAGGTGCCTTCAAGTGGGACCAGGTGATTGAAATGGAGTTTTCTGGCACTGTGTCACCTTCTGTCACCTTGTGTTCCCGAGGTCCATCAGCAGGTGCCCACTTGAAGGCCATGAAGAACATCCAAGCAGCTCCTCAATCCATCCTGGAGTTCCGTCCGGGTTGTTCAACCTTTGCCCCACATCCCGTTGTGGAATAGGATGTTCCTTCCTCCCCACATTCCCCAAAAGTGTGGGAAACTCCCTCCATGCCCCTAAAATCGGGCGGGAAGGGGTCTCACCTTGATGCCACCTCGGAGACTTGGGGTCAAACTGGCCCAAAAACCAAACCTAGGTTCAAAAAATCAAAACCAGAGCTCCTAAATGTGAACTTCCGAACATCTCGGTGCCCCAGGAGGATCTCGGCGCCTTGGGGTGGTGCTGACGTGTCCGCGTTGGGGCGGGAGGTGCCACCTGACCCCGTGTGTGTCTGTCCCTCAGCCGTGCCGTGCAGAGGAGCTTGGCCATCATCCGCCAGGCCAAGCAGAAGAAGAAGAAGAAGGAGTACTGCATGTACTACAACCGCTTCGGGAGGTGCAACCGCGGCGAGAGCTGCCCCTACATCCACGACCCCGAGAAGGTGGCCGTGTGCACCAGGTGGGCACGGGCGGGTGGGATTTGGGATGCTTCTCCTCGGCTTTGGTGGTGTTCCAGAGGGAGGCGGGTTGGGGATGGAGGTGTGGGAGCACAAGGAGGGGTGTCCTGGGGTGGGTCAAAGGGTGGGAGGTGCCTGCAGGCCACAGGAGCGTGGAATGGGTTGGGTTGGGAGGGAGTTTTGAAGGTCATGGAATTCCGAGCCCATGCCGTGGGCGGGGACACCTCCCACCATCCCAGGGGGCTCCAACCTGCCCTTGGACACTCCCAGGGATCCAGGGGCAGCCACAGCTTCTCTGGGAATTCCATCCCAGCCAGGAATTCCTTCCCAATATCCCGCCTGTCCCTGGGAAGCCATTCCCTGTGTCCTGTCCCTCCATCCCTTGTCCCCAGTCCCTCTCCAGCTCTCCTGGATTCCCTTCAGGCTTTCCCACAGAAAGGAGGCTCCTGGATTATCCTGGAGCCCCGGAAATCATGGAATCACCACAGAATCATGGAATGCTTTGGGTGGGAAAGGATTGGATTAAGGATTATCCAGTTCCAACTCCTTTCCATGGGCAGGGACAATTCCCATTATCCCAGGGTGCTCCAACCTGGCCTTGGACAATTCTAGGGATGGAGCAGCCACAGCTTCTCTGGGAATTCCATCCCAGCCAGGAATTCCTTCCCAATATCCCGCCTGTCCCTGGGAAGCCATTCCCTGTGTCCTGTCCCTCCATCCCTTGTCCCCAGTCCCTCTCCAGCTCTCCTGGATTCCCTTCAGGCTTTCCCACAGAAAGGAGGCTCCTGGATTATCCTGGAGCCCCGGAAATCATGGAATCACCACAGAATCATGGAATGCTTTGGGTGGGAAAGGATTGGATTAAGGATTATCCAGTTCCAACTCCTTTCCATGGGCAGGGACAATTCCCATTATCCCAGGGTGCTCCAACCTGGCCTTGGACAATTCTAGGGATGGAGCAGCCACAGCTTCTCTGGGAATTCCATCCCAGCCAGGAATTCCTTCCCAATATCCCGCCTGTCCCTGGGAAGCCATTCCCTGTGTCCTGTCCCTCTGTGCCTTGTCCCAAGTCCCTCTCCAGCTCTCCTGGAGCCCCTTCAGGCCCTGGAAGATGCTCCAATCCCAATCTTTACATTTCCCTTACGATCCCTTAATTTTGTCCATCTCCTGTCCCAGTGGGAGCTCCTGGGAGAACTTCTGGCTCCAAATGTCCTCACGTGCTTCAGGATCTGTCCTGGTTACCCATCTCCTGGTTTATTGGCCATTCCCACCTGGAGCTCCTCCTGGTGCTTCATCCAACACTTCATGGAAGGGAATTACAGAGTCATACAATGGTTTGGGTTGGAAGGGACCTTCAGGATCACCCAATGCATGGGCAGGGACACCTTCCACCAGGCCAGGCTGCTCCAAGATTCATCCCCTTGGGATGGGGAGCCCATCCTGGAGTAATCGGGGCTTTAGGAAGGACCTTTCTCCTTCTGGGAGCATCATCTCTGGATTTTGGGGTACAGGCCTTGCTCTGCCAACTGAAGAGCAGCCAAATATGGTGAAAGGACAAAATCTGTGAGGAACCACCAGCTGCTCTTCTAACCAGGAGAACCTTCCCCAACGTGGGGCCTGAAATGGGTTTCGACCACGAGAATTTGTGTTTAAACCTCACGTTTCGCGTCCAACCTCGTGCTCAACCCCCTCCCTCTGGTGTGGTTCCAGGTTTCTCCGTGGCACCTGCAAGAAGACGGATGGGACCTGTCCCTTCTCCCACAAGGTGTCCAAGGACAAGGTCTGTGTGACTTCCCAAGGAGCTATCGGAGCTCCACAGGTGGTTTTGGGAAGGCCCTTCCTCCTTGGGGGTTCCAGCTGAGCCTGTCGTTCGCTGCCCAAGCTCTTCAGGCTCCTGGATCGTGACAGAACCATGGGTTGGGTTGGAAGGCACCTTAAAGACCATCCAGTTCCAACCTCCCACTGTCCCAGGTTGCTCCAACCTGGCCTGGGACACTTCCAGGGATGGGGCGGCCACAGCTTCTCTGGGAATTCCATCCCAGGGCCTCCCCACCCTTATGGTTCCGAAAACAAAGACTTTGGAGGTCCAGAAAAGACCTCCAGGATCAATTCCAGCCGTTGAGTCGCGTCCGATCCGTACCAACCTCCGTAAGATCCCCCTTCCCTCTTAATCCCTCGTGGTGGGCTTGGAAAAGGAGGAGTTGGTTTTTTCCCCACACAAAATCTTGAAGGTCCAAATGAACCTTTTCTGAAAAGCCAAGGTTGAAACTGTGGCTGGAACATCTTTGGAGTTCCTGGTTTTCCACGTTCTTCCTGGTTTTATTCCATGAGAATCGAGCGGGAAAAGAATTAAGAGGGTTTTATTTTCTTTTATTTGACTTTAATTTATTATCAGTTGAGGATTTAGCAGCTTGGCCTGTGTCCAATGGCTGGGATCTCCCATTGGATGTAGGTTGGGAGACTCCAGAGTTGACTCCAAGGTTCCGTTGTCTGTAGGGAGCCCGGGAATTATCCTGGTGTTGAGCAGAGGTCGCTCCAAACGTGGATTTTTCCATGGATTTCTCTTCAAGGAGACTTAATGATGAGGGTGAAAAACACAGCCAGGACCAGCTGAGCTTCCAGGCTCGTGGTGTGTCCGGAGAAGGATTGGGATGAGGACTGGGATGAGGACTGGGATGGAAAAAAGGCAAAAGCCTCACTCCAAGGAGAGGAGGATCCTTGGGATGGGAGATGATCATTGGGATGGGGGATGACCCCTGGGATGGAAGATGATCCCCGGGATGAAGGTGGATCCCTGGGATGGAGGATGATCCATGGGATGAGAGATGATCCCTGGGATCGTAGATGATCTCTGGGATAGAAGGTGGCTCCAAGTGGTCATGGAGCTTTGCAGGTGCTTCCAAAATCCATCCACCCCTCTGGTGATGGAGAAAGGAGCCTGGAGGAGAGGGAAAAGCACCTCGAGGAGAGGGAATGGAATCTGGAGGAGAGGGAAAGGAGCCTGGAGGAGAGGGAATATCCTGGAGGAGAGGGAAAGGAGCCTGGAGGAGAGGGAATATCCTGGAGGAGATGGAAAAGGAGTGTGGAGGAGAGGGAAAGGAGCCTGGAGCAGAGGGAATATCCTGGAGCAGAGGGAATCTCCTGGAGGAGAAGGAAAGGAGCCTGGAGCAGAGGGAATATCCTGGAGCAGAGGGAAAGACCCTGGAGCAGAGGGAATCTCCTGGAGCAGAGGGAATCTCCTGGAGCAGAGGGAATCTCCTGGAGGAGGTTCCAGCTGGCAGCAGCTGTGGAATTCTGCTCCCCGGGCCACCCCTGGGAATTGCCCCCCTCTGGCTCCGAGCCCCCAATTCCCGGCACTCCAAAGCAGGGTCCCCTTTGGGATGCTCCGGGACTTCTCCGCTGCTCCAACATCTTTTCCCCTCGAGGGACTCGGGGCGGGAATCAGTGTTTTTATTCCCTCGCATCCCTCCCCGTGGCCTCTCCCAGTGATCCCG
>VWZF01003097.1:142049-167042 GCA_013396755.1 Sclerurus mexicanus
GGGGGGAGAGAGGAAGAACCCGACAATTATTTTTTTTCCCCCAACTCTTGCAATTTAAATGAAAATATCCAAAGAGATAGTTAGAATATTTATTCTATTAGGAAAAGTGCTTACGGCGTCACTTCGGGAGCGCTCTCCTCCGGATGATGGATAGCAGCCCGGAATTACGGACGGGCGGAAAGTGCTGAGAGGGCCGGATTGAACCGGGGGAGGAGGAAAGAGCGGCGCGGGCCGTCGGGGGTTAACGTTATCCTCCGAAATAACATCCAAAGTGCTGAGTCCGTGCCTTCGCTCCGAGCGGAAAAGTCCTCAAATGGACCCCGGAGAGTTTCCGAGATTCTCCTGAATCAAGGAAAAACGGGAGCCTTTGGCTTCATAAAACCAGGCCTTGTTAAAGAGGCGCGGTCCCTCTGCTTGTGAATAATTCAGGCCCGCGAGTAAATCTGCCCTCGTTCTTCTCCCTCCTCGGGAACGCTGGGAAGCTCCGCGCGGAAGCGACAGCCTGACTGGGTGAACTCCAAGGACGGGGAATAATTGGGAATTTGGGTTGTTTCGTGGGGATATCCGACGCGCCGGGATCTTCTCCCGGGTGGGGTTTCCTCTTTGTGCTCCCTCCGCCGAGAGCAATTCCTGATTTTTATCCGAAGTGGCCGTTATTTATTATCCATAATTTAGGATGCGGCGTTGGCGGCATCGCCGCTTAAGTGGCACTTCCTTGTGGGATCCTCATCCCATGGGCTGGAATTCCGAGTCTTGGTACAAGTGACGCCAGGACCAACCCACTCTGGCTTTGTCTGGGATGTCAAATTAAGGGGAAAAGGTTTAATTTTGCATTCCCAAGTCCTTTTTTCGGGAATGTGGACCATGGAGGTTCAAGGTCCTTCCGCCCTTGGGAGATGTCCTTCCTTGAGGGAATGTTGTTCCCAATATTAATCAGATGGGCAAAGGTCGGATTCTTGGAGGCCTTTTCCAACCTAAATGATTTTGGGATTCTGGGCCTTGTTTTCCGGCATCCTCTCCTGGTTCCTGGGTCGTGGGGTGGGAATTTCTCCGCCTTGAAAAGGGATTGGACCAAGTTGAGCTCCATGGAGCATTCAGGGAAATACAGCTCCGAATATCCCCATGGATGGGATCTTCCCCAAACCCAACGTCATCCGTGTCTCAGCCAAAGCCGTGAAGAGATTCCCACCTTGGGGTTCTCTGTCCCGCCTCTCCTTGAGCTCCCTGACTTTCCCTGGAATGCTGGTCCTGCTGGGTGAGGTTGGTCCCTCCGTGCTGGAGGAAGGACGTGAGGGCTGAGGTTCCATCAGGTGTGACCCCAGGGCTGGGGACAAGCAGGATCTTTGTGGTCTCTCCATCCCTGGAAGTGTCCAAGGCCGGGTTGGATGAGGCTTGGAGCAACCTGGGATAGCAGAAGGTGTCCCAGCCCATGGAATGGGGTTGGAATTCTGTGATTTTTGGCTCCCTTCCAACCCCAAACGTATTGGGCAGCCGAGATCTCGTCATGGCCAAGAGCCTGGACCTTCAACAAGCACTTGCACCACTTCTATGGATGGTCCCAAGGAGCAGGTGCCCTTGGGAGATTTGCCTTGTGGAGAGTGGATTTTAGTGGGATAGCGGGAAGAAATCCTTCCCTGGGAAGGTGGGGAGGGACTGGAGTGGAATTCCCAGAGGAGCCTTGGCTGACCAATCCCTGGAGGTATCCAAGGGCAGGTTGGACAGGGCTTGGTCCAGTGGAAGATGGGGTGGGAATTCCGTGATTTTCAGCTCCCTTCCGACCCAAACCATTCCCTGCCTTACTGGGGGATAAACTAATCCATGAGAACCAGCACCGGGGGTGCTTTTGCTGCTGGATTTTTCCAGCCTTCCCAGTTGGAGCAGAGCCAAGTCAAGCCGGTCCCCTCTGGAAAATCATTTTGCCTTAAATGATCTTCCTCTCTGTGTCCGTCGAGGCACAGGAGCCGCATGGAATCCCTGTCTCCGTATTCCCGTTGTTTTCCCGTGGGAATTGTTAAGCAGCAGGACACAGCGAGACCAAATGAGGCTTCCACGGTGGGATGTGCTGGAATAAATCATGGATAAGAGCAGGATTTCTGCTCTGGTTTGATGGAAACTGCCTCTGGAATCCCTGGCACGACCAGGTGATGGTGACGCTGTCCCAGGAGACCTTCTTTGGCACCAGGGAAAGGCCACCAAGTCTCCTAAAATCCCTCTTTTCCCTTGGACCACCAGCCTTTCCCCGGAGCTCTGGTTTGCTCCGTATCCATGGGAAACAGAATTCCAGGGAAGATGAGAGGGATTGGTGATTCCCAAGGAAGTGCCGCTTCCCTGGGAAGGGTCTTCTCCCGGCCCCAGGTGGAGGGTGATGGTTCCCACCGTGGGGGTTTCTCACCGTGGCAGCTGCTCGAGTTTTTCTGCAGAAAACGCAGATTTGGGGGGGTTTTTTCGGTCGTTCTCGTGTGGGGTTTTGGTGCGTTCCGGTGGTTCTTTCCTCCTTTCCTGGGGGAAGTTCGACCTGTTTCCCACCACCAAGTTGCTCCTCGTGTCTGACACGTGAAACTTAACCCCTTCCTTTAGAGAAAAAAGCCACCTGAGCTGTGGCAGCTGCTGATGTTGAACGGTTTTTGGGGTTCTCAGTTATCCAGGGATGGATTTGTGATGGAAAACGCCGATTATCACCCAAAGGTGAAGCTCAACTTGGTTCCTTTTGGGTGGCCTCAGCTTGGTTTGGTTGATTTCTTCTCCAAGAGCCCTCAGATCTCGGTGTTTCCGGGCCTTTTTCCCTCTCCTTTGCCCCCAGGTTGACTCCCAACCAACTTTTCCTTGAGCACCTTGAGGAGCTCTTCACCAAAAGGTTGTCCAGTCCTGGAAGAGTCTTCCCAGGAATGTCCATCCCTGGAGGGATTTAAGAGCCACATGGACGTGGGACTTTGTGGACATGATCTTGGACGGCTTTTCCAACCTAAACAACCCCAGAATTCCACAATCATTGAGGGACAGTAGATGGAAGGCTCTGCCTTTGTTGATCTTGGAGGGCTTTTCCAACCGAAACAATCCCGGAATTCCACGATCTTTGAGGAACAGCCGATGGAAGGCTCTACCTTTGATGGCTCTTTTACAGCCCCGTGAAAAATCAACTGCAAAAGCGACTTTTATTTCATTTGGGTTTTAGTTTTGCCTCGGCTTGACAGATGTTTCCTGATTTGGGGGTTTTTCCCCCCCGTAACGTGCGGCAGAAATTCCGTCAAGAAACTGATGGGTCAGGAAAAGCTTTAATTTGAAATGCAAAAGTGGGCGGGATGGGTTCATGGGGCTCTTTTGAAGAGTCAGGAGTGGTGTCCAGGATGGATTTGAGCCATCTGGAATCCATCCCGGCTCATCCCGTTGGCCTGCTGGGAATGTTGAGTCCTTGTCCGTCTCCTCTGGGCGGCGCCGCTGCCGAAAACGAACCACAGATCTCCATCCTGGCCGTGGGATCTTCCCATGGGAAACACTTTGGAGCCTTCAGAGGAGGTTTGAGGGCCATCAGGATTCTTCCCTGGCCAATCCTACCCCGGTATCTCGTGGCTTTCCAGTTGTGCCTTATTTACCGGACGCCGTAAAGGCGTAATGAGGGTTCTTATTGCTCCTCTAATTTAACTGGAGCATCTTCAACATCTTGACATTAACGATGGGGCTTATCAGGACAACTTTAATGGCTCAGGTCGGTCGATCAGAGCACTGGGAGAAATCCCAGGCTGGGATTTTCTCTCTTCTCACGCTTGAATGTGTTTGTAGAAGGAGATGTGTCACAAAATATTGAAATTAGGACTTTTTTTTGGGTGGAGGGGGAACATCAGCTGAACCACAACCCAAAGTGGGAGTTGAGTGGTGAGGCAGAAGGTTCTTGATTTCAGGCTGAACTTCTGCAGAGATGAACCCAAAGAGGAGCACGTTTTGCCTTGGCTTCCTGTCTGGAATGTCCCTTTGGCCCCATCTGTTCTCTGTTGTTGGTCGATCCCCACGGCCCGTGGTGAGGTGGGAAGGTCATCTGCTCCCACCTCGCTGCTCCAGCAGGGCCATCCCAGAGCATCCCAGATGGGTCTGGGATGTCTCCAGTGAGGAGACTCCACACCCTCTCTGGACAATCTGATCAGTGCTCACATTGGAGAAGTTCTTCCTCCTGTCCAGGTGGAACTTCCTGGGCATCAGTTCCTGCCCGTTCCTCTTGTCCCATCGCTGGGCACCCCGAGCAGAGCCTGGTCCATGCTCTGCCCTGACACACATTGATGAGGTCCCCTCTCAGTGTCCCCTCTGGAGGCTGAACAGCCCCAGCTCCCTCAGCTTTTCCTGCTCCCAGAGATCCTTTGGCCTCTCCGCAGCCTCTGCTGGTCCCACTCCAGGATCTCCATGTCCCTGCTCTCCTGAGGAGCCCAAAGCAGGACGCAGAACTCCAAATGGACCTCCCAGGGCTGAGCAGAGGGGCAGGATCACCTCGCTCAACCTTCTGGCCATGCTTTTCCTGAGGAACCCCTGGGATTCCTGGATTCCCCCTGGATTCCTTCCCTGAGCTCCCTGGAATCACACCCATGGTGGAGCCCCATCATCCCTGGTGGAGATGACACTGCTGGGAATGTCCACTGGATGTTTTCCTTTGCTCCACTGCCCACGGATGGTTTGGGGTCAGTTTTCCCACGGCTTCAGGATGGGATGGGTGGGATTGTGGAGGCCCTTCGTGGAGTTGGGGTTCCTCAAAGTGCAGGGAATGATTGAGCGGTGCCATTGATCCATGGGATCATGGAGTGCGTTGGGTTGGGTTGGAAGGGACCTTAAAAGATCATGGAATTCCAAACCCCTGCCCTTCCCAACTGTTTTGCTGCCTCATCAGTAGGATTTTTCCCAATGATTTTCCAAACACCACCCTGGAGATATTTTAGCCCAAATGTTGCTTTATCTCCTACAAACACCAAGGCAAAGCGTTCATGGGTGACCCTAGAGAGCAGCTGGATCCCAGATCCTGGTGAGCATTTGGAGAGGACCACCATAAGCCTGCAGGAATTTTGGTAGGGCACCGAACTCCGCTTGGAGGGCAGAAACTTGTCTTGGAGTGAGTTCCTTGGGATGATCCCATGGGTTAAACGTCTCCATTGTTATTCCTCAGCCTGGGAGACGTTTGGAAGGGTTGTCCTCCAGGTTTTAGAGGCTGGGGGATTTTTTTCTCCGAGGCTTTTTCCATCTTCACCCAATTACAGCGTCGGGGAAAAGGCCATTTACGGGCTGTCACTTCAGGAAAACCTCCAGAGGACATTAAAACACCTCGACATCAATCCAGTTGCTCGGAGATGGGGAGAGCTGGGATAGCTCCGGAGAAGCTCCGTGGATGCTCCGGAGGGGCTTTGAAAAGTAGAAAATGCTGGAGTTTTGGGGATTGACTCGTGGTTTTTACAGCTCCCCTTTCCCAGAAGGTCTGCTTGGTGGGACTCGTGTCCATCGTGGTGGGTGGAGGGATGAACACAGGTCCGAGGAGATGGGAAGATGCTCCAGCACTTTGCCATCTCCCCCTGGAATGGCAGAATATTCCGAGTTGGAAAGGACCCTCAAGGATCATCGAAGTCTATCTCGTGCCCACCTGCTGGTCCCTTGTCATCTGCTGGGAGAGGAGCAGGGGGTGGGATAAGCCTGGAGACACCTGAGAAGTTCATCCCGGCGCGGAGCCCGGAATGCCGGGCTGGATGGGATCTCATCCCCACCCCGTCAGGACAGCGGGAGGTTGTTGGTTGGCCCAGTAACCCGGCTTGGCCTTCCTCCCGCCCCGCACCTCCTCCTGCCAAGCCTCTTCATGGAAAAAGTTCCTCAACATCATTCCCAGGGCTGAGCCAGACCCTTCCACCAGTTGCTGCCTCCTCCTTTGCCAGCTCCGTGCTAAAGAAGGTTGGGACCTGCCAACCCTCATCCCCATCCCGCTCTCGGGACCCGATGGACCATTTATGGCCTCGGGGGGCGTTGACGGCACCTTGAACTTCACCCAAAGCTTCCTTGGCTTCCAGAGGAGCCCTGGCCACCATCCCAACTCCTGGGGGAGGTGGGGGACAGGCTGAGGGGGAACCCCCACAGAGGGATGGTGGCATCTCCATCCCGGAGCCGGAGCCGGAGTGAGGTTTCACCCCGTGGCTTTTTAGGGATTCTTTGGCTTCTCCGTCGGGAGGACCCGGATTTTTTATTTCCCTTTTTATGGTCCAACTTGTGGGCTGGGAGGGTGTCCCGGGTGGGGGGGGGTATAATTAGCCATCCCAACAGGTGGAAAGGATCGGGTGACCCCTCCAGCACCCACCCCAAGAGCCTCATCCCGCCCGGCACAAAATTCCCGGCGGCAAAGCCGGCCCCGGGCACGCGGCGCAGGAGCTGCTGGAAACAAAGGGGAGGGGCTTTTCCAGCCCGGGTGGGGGGAGGCGATGCCAAACCCGGCCATGCCGGCCCTGAAACAGTGGGATGTTCCGGAAGAAGGGCCGGGAAGGGCATGGAAAAGCCACGGGAAAGCCGAGCCGGGATTAGTTTGTTTTCTTTCTGAAGAGCCTTTTTTGCCGTGGAGCCAAAGAACAGCGGGATTCGCTCGGAGGGCGCTGGGGGAGGTGGCACATCCCGATCCCGCCGGGATCACCGGCACCGTCCCGTCCCAGAGGGATTTGTCACCGGTCCCTTCCCGCCGGGAAGGAGCAGTTTCTTGGCCCTTTTCCCAAAAATACCTCAGCGTAGCATTGGAGGGGGGGGTTGGAGTCTTGTTTTTCCCTGCTCTTCTCCTTTCCAGGTTCGTTTTGGGCTGGAAATTTCTCACCAGAAGAAGAAGTGGAATCCCACTTTTCAGGCACGGTGGGATTTTTGGGGTCATCTTGAGCAGGGCAAGGAGTTGGATTCAGTGATCCTTGGGATTCCAACTCGGGATGTTCTGTGATTCCAGGAATTGGGATGGTTGGGCCAGGACCTGTCACCAATGGGTTGCTGGTTCCCACAATCCCGTGCTTTTGGGTTTTCCGCTTCCCTAATTTGGTTTCACTCCTTTCTAAAGCACTTTGAAGGTTGAGGGATTTGCTTTTGTGCCTCGTTAATAGTTTGGGAGAAATTCCTGTGTTTGAATTCCCGTCCTGTCACTGCCTTTTCCAAACGTTTCTCCTTGGTCCGGGATGTGTCCTGTCTGCTGGTGAGGTGGGAAAATGAGGAAAATGGAGACAGGAGCCTCTGGAGACAGGATGGAAGAGCTGGGAATGTCCAGCCTGGAGAAGGGAAGGATTCAGGGAGACCTCAGAGCCCCTTCCAGAGCCTAAAGGGGCTCCAGGAGAGCTGGAGAAGGACTTTGAACAGGGGATGGAGGAACAGGACACAGGGAATGGCTTCCCAGGGTTAGATGGGATATTGGGAAGGAATTCTTCCCTGGGAGGGTGGGGAGGGACTGGGATGGAATTCCCAGAGAAGCTGTGGCTGCCCCTGGATCCCTGGGAGTGTCCAAGTCCAGGTTGCAGCACCCTGGGATAGTGGAAGGTGTCCCTGCCCATGGCAGGGGGGTTGGAACGAGATGATCTTTAAGTTCCCTTCCAACCCAACCCATTCCAGGATTCCAGGTTTTTCTAAACCCCAGGATTTTTGGAGTCAGGGCAAAACCTGGGCACTGTTTAAGCCACAGCTCTGCCTGTGGACCTGGTGGCCTTTAAAGCTTCCACCAGAGGTGGAAACTCACAGGAGTGGGGGTTTTACACGGATTCTTTTAGAGGAAAAGCAGCGCCGTCCCCCCCACGGAGCCGATATCCGTGCGTGTCCACCCGGATCCCGGCCCTCCTGCTGCTCCCCACCATCCCGACCCCCTCCTCGCGCCGGCGCCGGCTCGGCCCCGGGGGGCAGAGCTGCCAAACCCTTCTGCCTTCTCCAGGAGAGCCCTCCCAGGAGCTCAGCAGGGATCCCGTGGATCCCAAAGGTCAGCACGAGTTGCTGCTCCCCGAGTTCCCCAAGTCCACTTGAGTGAAAAGGGCAGGAGCGTCGGCGCTCCCCTGTGTTTCCCTTCCTGTGGATTTATCCTGGGTTTTCCCATGATTTATACAAAATTAGACAAAAAAAGGAGGTTTTCTGGAAGTTTGGAAGGACCCTCCCGGGATAAAACGGGCTTTTCTGGTGGGAGAGGTGAAGGAGGGGGTGGATGTCGGCGTTGGGGAGCCGCGGTCGTGCCGAGGGGGTTGGGTTGGGTCTCGCCATGGATGTCGCTCCGAAAGCTGAGCTGGGTGGGATGGAGCATCCTGGGTGGGAATGGGTCCCCCTGGGACTGACAGGGGTGTCCAGGACCTACTCCCAACCCTGCATCCCTTGGGATACACCAGGACAAACTCTCTTGCCGTGACGGAGTTGGGAACAGTCAGAGATTAGAGAGAGGTTGTTCTTTCTCCTTCCCCCCCCACCAACATTCCCAGTGACCCAGATGGAAATCACACCTGAAGGCATCTCCTCTTCCCTGCCTGCATCTCTTCCAGCTTTTCCCATGGCCCAAAGGTGCCATTTCCCAGCAGGAATCCTTGTGGGGGAGCTCTGGAGCACTGGTGACACCTCCATTCCCACCGGTCGGGAAGCGCCGAAGCACTTTTAGGGGTGCCCATCTTGGTGCCACCATTTCCAGGGCCACACTGAACTTCCTGGGATGGGAGAGCATCAACCCAGCTCCTTTCCAAGCCATGGGCAGAGCAGCTGGAGCTCCGGCCCCTCATCCGTCTTTCCCAGGTCCAGGCAGCAATCCCAAAATAAGTCCTAAAACAACTTCAGCCCTGCTTTTCCTTTCCCTCCTCCCCAAGTCCCAGGAGTGTCTGGGACAACAAAACCCTGTGCCCTCTCCAAAGCCACCTTCTCCAGCCCGATTGACCTCTTTGGGACCTCCCAGAATCGCCATTTTGGGGGTTAAATCATCGCCTTTGGTGGTTTGGATCCATAAAATCTTGGAAAACTGTGGGTGGGCGTGGAGTGTCCTGGAACGGCATGGAATTAGGATTTGGAGCAGGGATCACCACCACATCCTTGTCTCCCTTTAGCAAAGCCTTGGTGGCTCCTGAAGGAGCCCTTCCCGTGCTCCCACGGGATGTTCCCACCATTCCCAATCCGATCTCTCCCTTTCCCTGGCAGTGCAAGAAGAAGCACACGCTGGTTTGTCCCGACTTCGCCAGGAACGGCGTCTGTCCCAAGGGTGCCCTCTGCAAACTCCTGCACCCCCAAAAGAGGCGCCACCCAAAGGAGGCTGGAGGGGATGGAGACCAGGACAACCCCCCTTCCAAGTGGAGACGGGTCAAGGAGGAGTCGGACAGGTAGGAGAAAGCAGGAGAAGCTCTTAAATGGTTTCCTTGTCGGACTTTTCCCGTTCCAGGCGCGTGCCCGTCGGTGTCCCGGTTTATTTTAAGATGTCACTTTTTTGAGGGTCCCTTTTTGAAGGGTCACTCCTGGTGGAGCCACCGTTGGGTTGGGCAGTGCCCGTGCTGGAGGGAAAGGTCCTCAGGCAGAGCTGGTGGGGAGGAAGGAGGGGATTCACCCTTGGGAATGTCCCGTCCAGGGCTTGGGCACCTCCAGGTATCTCCGAGGCTTCTGTGGGCCTTCTTCTTGGTGCTGGAAGTGGGTGCAGCTCATCCATAGCTCCGGGAAAAAGTGGAAACCATCATCCCTGTTCCTTAAATCCACATGGAGAGCGGAGCTGAGCCCTCGGCATGGCAGGGAAAGGTTGGATTCGCTGCCTGGAGCGGGCATGGAGATCCAGGAGAGTTTGGGAAAGAGTTGGGATGGGTCCTTGGAAGCTCTCTGAGCTCTCCTGGTCGTTTTGGGTGCTGGGCTGGAGTCACAGGCTGATGATGGATCCTCATCCTCACAAGGAGGTGGATTTCCTCAGGCTTGGCACATCCTTCCCTTCCCTCACCCCCGAGCCCTTTCCGCAGGACATTCCAATGGAATTCCAGCGATTCCTACATCCCAACGGAATTCGATTTAAAGCCAAGCTCGAGAAGCCAAAAGCTGAAAGTCCTGCTCCGTGGGAGGAGAAAACACGGAGACTCCAGCCCTTGGCTTCTCCACGGCTTTTTGCAGCGGGAGGTGGGAATGAAGGTGGGATGGGAACAGGGGGAGCTGGGAATTGGGCCAGCCTGGTCCATGTCCCTTCCCGGGCTTGGCCCTTCCTTGTAAGGTAGCAGAGAGGTTCTCCCAACTTATCCCGGGTGACGGAAGGGCCTTGGAATGACACCCAGCTCACGTTCCCGGTGTGAACGAGGTGTAAAATAGCTCCGTGCTCTTTTTAGGGAAGGGAGGCTGAGCTGGTTGGGAGGCTCCTGGCATCCTCCTGCCGGGATGGGAGCACGCCCCGGCTTGGAAGCTGCTCCACGGAGGGGGGGGTGTTTTTCCCCTTTATTGGCACCGTGGTGGGAATGTCAAAGGAGCTGGAGTGTCATGTTTGCTTGGAGGAGAGAGGTGGGATTGGGAATGAGCCAAACCCAGCGGGATATCGGGATATCTCGGGGCCGTCCCCGCTCGCCTCCGTCTCCCCTTCCCATTCCTCGCTCCCGAAGGAGAACGCGGCACCTCCGTGGGAATCTGAGGAGCTGGGAAACTTGGAGGGAGAAACTCTGCCTGGATCCACCTTGGCTCCGGGGAAATCAGAGGGATGGAGCCCTGGGAACGCTGAGCCTCTTCCCTTGCACGGGATGCCATTCCCAACGTTGCCAAGTGGGATTGTTTCCATATTATTTTTCCCAGGAACGATCCAGCTCAGCTCCACGACGATGGGGAAATTCCAGGACCGTCCGGGGCGGAGCAAGAGGTGAAATTTTGGAAAGAGGAGGACACCAAACCAACGAGCTGCCTGCAAAAGCTCCCGTCCTTCATCTCCCTCCGTTCCCCGGAATATCCCGGATCCCAGGGCTGCAACGTGGAGAAGGAGGAGGATGAGCCAGAGGATGAGCCAGGTAGGAATCGCATCCTTGCTTTTCGCTCCGAGCTGCTCCGATTTCCCGAGTGGGGCAGTTATTCCCTGCTGCTTTCCATGGGTTTTGTTGGGATTGGCGCTCCTCGGGAGTCGTCAAACCAGTTGACACTGGGAGCCCAAACTGGGATGGCTCATCTGGGCCCAAATCCTTGGATTTGCTCCCAAAGCCACACAGGAGGGTTTCATCCCGTATTTTTATCATCAGCTCCCTCCTTATCCCATAAATTATGCAAGAAGGAATCAAATCTCATTCCCACGATGGAAGAGCGGGTGTTTCAATGGGATGCACCACAGAAGGACCTTCGGACCATCCATCCCGGTGGGAAATGTCTTGGAAGCTTTGAAGTGAAAACATTCCAATGGGAAGTGGTTCACGGGCTGCAGGTCTGAAGGAAGAGCTGCTTTAATCCGGGATTATCTCTGGAAACCAGTAAGGTTTTTGGGAAATGGAGATTCAGGATGAGCAAAACTTCTTAGGAATTCTGACCCGCGCCTTTTTATTTTGGGAAGAGCTCAGGGATGACTGGGGGGGGGAAAAGGTGGGAGAAAAGTGTCGGAGCCGTGGGAAGAAACGTCCTTGTTTCTCTCCAAAGTGACTCCTGGTGGAGTTTTGCTGCTGGAGTTTTCCACTTCTCCCGTGTTTTCCTTGGGTTTTCCTCTCCTAATCCAACTCCTCCAATGGAAAACCCCTCAATCACCAGCGAGGGATGGGACTTTGGGCGGCTCCAGGGATGTTTTTCCATGGAGGTGGCGAGGCAGGGGCTGTGCTGGGAGGGAGGGTTTTGGAGGGATGACGCTCCACGCTTCCCTTTTCCTCTCCCATCCTTCTCCAGAGGGATGTGCAGCCTCTGGATCTCCTGAGCACCGGGACAGGCTCAGAAATCCCAACATTTTGTGGCAGGAGCCCTGAAATTCCCACCCCCAGCTCGGCTGGCACGAGGAGCCTTTCCCATGTTCAATCCCTGCTTCCCGGAGAGGGATCCTGCCGGGAGAAGGGATGAATCCAGCACCAAAATCCAGGCTGGAGAAGGCCCCAGGGATCTTCAGGGCTGTGCCTGGCTCCGAGCCACGGAGGGCTGAGATTCCTTAACGCTGTCGGAAAGAGAATTCCCGGGATTAGCAACATATTCCCGAAGTCACCGGAGCGCGCCTGTGCTGTTGGACAGCAAGGGACCAATCCGGCTGGGAGTCCGGTTGGGAAAGCTCCTCTTGGCTTCCCTTTCCAGGGATTTCTTCCCCCCTCCTTCCCTCTCCTTGGCTCTGGTTCAACTCCCTTTTGATCCTGGAGGTGGGGCCCGGGAATTGTTCCCAAAACCGGGTTTTTATCTCCGTGATGAGGTCGGAGCGATTAATCCGTGGATAAGATGGTTGTTGGGACTTGGATTGGCCAGGAAAAGCTCTGGATTCCTGGAAAAACTTGGTCAGGAGGGAAAAGAAAATCTCTTGGCAGCGAGGGCGTCCTTTTCCTCTTGGCTCCGGCTTCCAGGGAAGGGCTATTCCCAGGAGTTGTGGATGGGGGGGAGGAGGAGCTGGTTCAGTTGGGAATGTTGGGAGGAAATCCGGGGGGAACTGATGAGTTTGGGATGGGAGTGCATCTCCCTTCCTGCTCCTCTGCCCAGGAGAGCGCGGTGGCATCGGGAAAACAGATGTTGGAGGATCCATAGGGAAGGAAAACCGGGCGGGAATCACAGATGAAATCATCTGATGACGAAGCAATTTCCCTGCCAAAGGAATGCGGTGGAGCCTGGACGTGGGAATGTTGTCCCGTGGGTTTGCCCATGTTGGGTCTCACCTCAACACTCCTCCGAGGGGTTTGGAAGCGCAGGAGCATCTGGAGACCTCCCAAAATCCAGTGGGAGAAGAGGAATCCCAGCCGCTAACGAGGCGTCATCCCAAAAGGACACGGGATGAGGCCGCTGGTTCTCCTAAAGCACCAAACCCTTCGTGGTGGCCACGCCACGTGGACTGGTGGGTCCCTTCAAAAACATCCCTCAGAATATCCTGGGATTCTGAGTTTGGAGCTGGGCTCATGGTCAGGATGAATCCTTGGGCAGCTTTAGGAAGTAGCTGGACTCTGTGGTGGGATTTTGGGAATCTGTGCCTTTGGAAAAGGGGATGGGAAAGGAGTGATGTGCATGGAGAGGAACCTGCTGTTGTTCTCCCAACCTGCCTGGGAGTTTGGGATAATTTATTGCCAAGGTTGGACTCGATGATCCTTGGGAGCCCCTTCCAACTCAGAATATTCCGGGATTCTGAGTTTGGAGCTGGGCTGGTGGTCAGGATGAATCCGTGGGCAGCCCTAGGAAGTAGCTGGACTCTGTGGTGGGATTTTGGGAATCTGTGCCTTCGGAAAAGGGGATGGGAAAGGTGTGGAGTTGAACCTGCTGTTGTTCCCCCAACCTGCAAGAGGAGCCTGGGAATTTGGGACAATTTGTTGCCAGTGTTGGACTCGATGATCCTTGGGAGCCCCTTCCAACTCAGAATATTCCGGGATTCTGAGTTTGGAGCTGGGCTGGTGGTCAGGATGAATCCGTGGGCAGCCCTAGGAAGTAGCTGGACTCTGTGGTGGGATTTTGGGAATCTGTGCCTTCGGAAAAGGGGATGGGAAAGGTGTGGAGTTGAACCTGCTGTTGTTCCCCCAACCTGCAAGAGGAGCCTGGGAATTTGGGACAATTTGTTGCCAGTGTTGGACTCGATGATCCTTGGGAGCCCCTTCCAACTCAGAATATTCCGGGATTCTGAGTTTGGAGCTGGGCTGGTGGTCAGGATGAATCCGTGGGCAGCCCTAGGAAGTAGCTGGACTCTGTGGTGGGATTTTGGGAATCTGTGCCTTCGGAAAAGGGGATGGGAAAGGTGTGGAGTTGAACCTGCTGTTGTTCCCCCAACCTGCAAGAGGAGCCTGGGAATTTGGGACAATTTGTTGCCAGTGTTGGACTCGATGATCCTTGGGAGCCCCTTCCAACTCAGAATATTCCGGGATTCTGAGTTTGGAGCTGGGCTGGTGGTCAGGATGAATCCTTGGGCAAAGCGAGGAGGTAGCTGGTGGGATTTGGGACCTTCGGGCCAGGGATAACGTTGGGTTTGCGCCCGTGAAGCCTGAATTTGGCACGCGGATTTTTGGGATAGGGAACGAGGAGGAGGACGGGTGGTTCTTTTGGGAGCCGAATTGCCCGGTTAAACGCTCCCAGTTGGAGGGAATGCCCTTTTAATGCTGGAACGAAACCAAGAGCCAGGGACGGGGAGGGGGGTTTGGAGATGACCTTTAAGGACCAGCATGGGCAGCAACATCAGCTTGCGGGGTCTCAGTGGGGGTCTGGGCTCGGGATGGAGGGAAGAGGGGATGGGGAAGGAGGGATGCGCAGAACCCGCCGTCGTCCTCGCGACCTTCAGGAAGAGCCCGGGAATTCGGGGTCGGAGGAGGAATTCGTTGGCGAGGCTTTGGGGCAAAGCTTGGGCTCCGTGATCTCAGAGGTCTTTTCCAACCCAAATGACTGTGGGATTTGTGGGCTTTCCAAGCATCCTCCAAAACCTGCGGCACGGGGAGGGCAAATCTCTCCCGGGAAGGGCGGCTTTGGAGCCATCCCATCCTTGTCCTTGTGTTATCCAGCCTGGAGAACCGGAGGGAAAACCACCTCCCCTTGCCTGTTTCCCGGTAAACGGCCTTTTCCATATTTCACCTCCCAGTTAAATCGCCGGTGCCGGAGCCTCCCCGCTCGAATCCGACGCCGACCATTCCAGATCCATTTAATTAGAAAGCACCCGTTTTTAGCGAATTTGTTGGAGAAGATCCCCCGCCGAGAACAGATGTTTCCCCCTCTCCCCCGGCGAACATTCCGGGCTGCGGGAATGGCTCCGCTCAGCCTTGTTTAGGAGAGAAAAGAGGGTTTTATGGCCGCAAACGACCCTTTCTGTAAACATTTTACGGCTCTCTGCACGTTGGAGCGACGAGAAAGCCCGGGCTGCAAATTTGCCACCATACGGCCGTCGTTCCGTCGTCATATTTCACGGTCGTAACGTTAATGGAAGATGCTGCTCCAAGTGGTTTTTAANTTGGGCAGCTTTAGGAAGTAGCTGGACTCTGTGGTGGGATTTTGGGAATCTGTGCCTTCGGAAAAGGGGATGGGAAAGGTGTGGAGTTGAACCTGCTGTTGTTCCCCCAACCTGCAAGAGGAGCCTGGGAATTTGGGACAATTTGTTGCCAGTGTTGGACTCGATGATCCTTGGGAGCCCCTTCCAACTCAGAATATTCCGGGATTCTGAGTTTGGAGCTGGGCTGGTGGTCAGGATGAATCCGTGGGCAGCCCTAGGAAGTAGCTGGACTCTGTGGTGGGATTTTGGGAATCTGTGCCTTCGGAAAAGGGGATGGGAAAGGTGTGGAGTTGAACCTGCTGTTGTTCCCCCAACCTGCAAGAGGAGCCTGGGAATTTGGGACAATTTGTTGCCAGTGTTGGACTCGATGATCCTTGGGAGCCCCTTCCAACTCAGAATATTCCGGGATTCTGAGTTTGGAGCTGGGCTGGTGGTCAGGATGAATCCTTGGGCAACGCGAGGAGGTAGCTGGTGGGATTTGGGACCTTCGGGCCAGGGATAACGTTGGGTTTGCGCCCGTGAAGCCTGAATTTGGCACGCGGATTTTTGGGATAGGGAACGAGGAGGAGGACGGGTGGTTCTTTTGGGAGCCGAATTGCCCGGTTAAACGCTCCCAGTTGGAGGGAATGCCCTTTTAATGCTGGAACGAAACCAAGAGCCAGGGACGGGGAGGGGGGTTTGGAGATGACCTTTAAGGACCAGCATGGGCAGCAACATCAGCTTGCGGGGTCTCAGTGGGGGTCTGGGCTCGGGATGGAGGGAAGAGGGGATGGGGAAGGAGGGATGCGCAGAACCCGCCGTCGTCCTCGCGACCTTCAGGAAGAGCCCGGGAATTCGGGGTCGGAGGAGGGATTCGTTGGCGAGGCTTTGGGGCAAAGCTTGGGCTCCGTGATCTCAGAGGTCTTTTCCAACCCAAATGACTGTGGGATTTGTGGGCTTTCCAAGCATCCTCCAAAACCTGCGGCACGGGGAGGGCAAATCTCTCCCGGGAAGGGCGGCTTTGGAGCCATCCCATCCTTGTCCTTGTGTTATCCAGCCTGGAGAACCGGAGGGAAAACCACCTCCCCTTGCCTGTTTCCCGGTAAACGGCCTTTTCCATATTTCACCTCCCAGTTAAATCGCCGGTGCCGGAGCCTCCCCGCTCGAATCCGACGCCGACCATTCCAGATCCATTTAATTAGAAAGCACCCGTTTTTAGCGAATTTGTTGGAGAAGATCCCCCGCCGAGAACAGATGTTTCCCCCTCTCCCCCGGCGAACATTCCGGGCTGCGGGAATGGCTCCGCTCAGCCTTGTTTAGGAGAGAAAAGAGGGTTTTATGGCCGCAAACGACCCTTTCTGTAAACATTTTACGGCTCTCTGCACGTTGGAGCGACGAGAAAGCCCGGGCTGCAAATTTGCCACCATACGGCCGTCGTTCCGTCGTCATATTTCACGGTCGTAACGTTAATGGAAGATGCTGCTCCAAGTGGTTTTTAAGGGCTCCGCTGAGCACGCTCCAACGCTCCGGCTTTCCCGGGAATTCGGGGAGCTGAGGAGGCTGCTCCCGGGTTCGTTTGCGGCTTTCGGGTTTGGAGGGGTCGCTTTGGGGATTTGGGGGGTTTCTGTTCCGTCCTCCTGACCACAACGGTGGTGGTGGGACATGATTTGGATGATTTGACCATGCCCAGCTCCTGGAATCGTGGGATATCCCGGGTTAGGGATACACAGGGATCATCCAAGTCCAATTCCTTACAGATTTTGCTTCTGGAGGGGTCACTTTGGAAATTTGGGGGTTTTTGTTCCGTCCTCCTGACCACAACGGGGGCGACACATTGGTGGTGGTGGGACATGATTTGACCATTCCCAGCTCCTGGAATTGTGGAATATCCTGAGTTAGGGACACACAGGGATCATCCGAGTTCCGTTTTCCATACAATCCTGGAATGGTTTGGGTGGGAAGGGACTTTAAGGACCATCCCACGGGCCAAGCCCTTTCCAAGGCACTTCAATTTCTGGGCTCTCCAAAGTGACCTGGGAGGAGTTAAGGGATATTTTTCCTTTGGGAACAAGGGAGGGAAGTGCATTGGGAGAATTTAAACCTGGAGCATCCAGCAGGGAAAGGCTGGGATGGATCCCGGTGCTCCAAGCCATGCCCTGGGTGCATCTTCTTCCGGGAGGAAGATGCAGGAGAGGGTGGAACCGCTCGGTGGCATCAGGAGAGCCACGGAGACCAAACGTCCCATCAGGCTGGAGATTGGTCGGGAAGGGAAACCAACAAAAAATTCCAGCAAAGCTTTTTACAGCCGGATGGTAAAGTTTGGAAAGCCGTGTCCCTTTGCTTTGGGGTTTGGGAATCTTCCACCCGTGACAGTGGTCGGCTCTTCCCAAGCACCGAGCATGGTCACCTCATGCTCCAGTGGGAAGGGCTGGATCCTTTCTAATTCCGTTTTTCACCCATAACCTGGGAATTTTGCAGCAGATTCGCTGCTCTTTGGTGGGAAGAGACCTCCAAGTGCTGCTCTGGGGGGGTTGAGGCTGCTCAGGGATTTAGGGAATGAGCCATCCTGGAGAGGGCCAAGGGGGACGTGGAGGAGAAGAGGAGCTGAGGACACTCCTGTGTCTGCATCCCAAGGCATTTCCAAGGTGACTTGAGCCAACCTCCATGACTTTCTCCTCTCTTCTTCCTCTCCCCCTCCCACTTTTCCACCTCTTGGGGAAAACCGGTTTTTAAGCCCTCAGTGATCACAAACCGAGCAGGGCGAGGATTTTGGGGCCCAGGACCAAACTCCTTCATCCAAAGGGGATTCCCGGCCTCGAAATCCCATCGAATCCCTCTCGTGCAGCATCCGGATGCAGCGAATTTGGTTTCACCTTCCCCGTGGGATGCAGCCGGAGGGAGAGGGNGCCCGGTTAAACGCTCCCAGTTGGAGGGAATGCCCTTTTAATGCTGGAACGAAACCAAGAGCCAGGGACGGGGAGGGGGGTTTGGAGATGACCTTTAAGGACCAGCATGGGCAGCAACATCAGCTTGCGGGGTCTCAGTGGGGGTCTGGGCTCGGGATGGAGGGAAGAGGGGATGGGGAAGGAGGGATGCGCAGAACCCGCCGTCGTCCTCGCGACCTTCAGGAAGAGCCCGGGAATTCGGGGTCGGAGGAGGAATTCGTTGGCGAGGCTTTGGGGCAAAGCTTGGGCTCCGTGATCTCAGAGGTCTTTTCCAACCCAAATGACTGTGGGATTTGTGGGCTTTCCAAGCATCCTCCAAAACCTGCGGCACGGGGAGGGCAAATCTCTCCCGGGAAGGGCGGCTTTGGAGCCATCCCATCCTTGTCCTTGTGTTATCCAGCCTGGAGAACCGGAGGGAAAACCACCTCCCCTTGCCTGTTTCCCGGTAAACGGCCTTTTCCATATTTCACCTCCCAGTTAAATCGCCGGTGCCGGAGCCTCCCCGCTCGAATCCGACGCCGACCATTCCAGATCCATTTAATTAGAAAGCACCCGTTTTTAGCGAATTTGTTGGAGAAGATCCCCCGCCGAGAACAGATGTTTCCCCCTCTCCCCCGGCGAACATTCCGGGCTGCGGGAATGGCTCCGCTCAGCCTTGTTTAGGAGAGAAAAGAGGGTTTTATGGCCGCAAACGACCCTTTCTGTAAACATTTTACGGCTCTCTGCACGTTGGAGCGACGAGAAAGCCCGGGCTGCAAATTTGCCACCATACGGCCGTCGTTCCGTCGTCATATTTCACGGTCGTAACGTTAATGGAAGATGCTGCTCCAAGTGGTTTTTAAGGGCTCCGCTGAGCACGCTCCAACGCTCCGGCTTTCCCGGGAATTCGGGGAGCTGAGGAGGCTGCTCCCGGGTTCGTTTGCGGCTTTCGGGTTTGGAGGGGTCGCTTTGGGGATTTGGGGGGTTTCTGTTCCGTCCTCCTGACCACAACGGTGGTGGTGGGACATGATTTGGATGATTTGACCATGCCCAGCTCCTGGAATCGTGGGATATCCCGGGTTAGGGATACACAGGGATCATCCAAGTCCAATTCCTTACAGATTTTGCTTCTGGAGGGGTCACTTTGGAAATTTGGGGGTTTTTGTTCCGTCCTCCTGACCACAACGGGGGCGACACATTGGTGGTGGTGGGACATGATTTGACCATTCCCAGCTCCTGGAATTGTGGAATATCCTGAGTTAGGGACACACAGGGATCATCCGAGTTCCGTTTTCCATACAATCCTGGAATGGTTTGGGTGGGAAGGGACTTTAAGGACCATCCCACGGGCCAAGCCCTTTCCAAGGCACTTCAATTTCTGGGCTCTCCAAAGTGACCTGGGAGGAGTTAAGGGATATTTTTCCTTTGGGAACAAGGGAGGGAAGTGCATTGGGAGAATTTAAACCTGGAGCATCCAGCAGGGAAAGGCTGGGATGGATCCCGGTGCTCCAAGCCATGCCCTGGGTGCATCTTCTTCCGGGAGGAAGATGCAGGAGAGGGTGGAACCGCTCGGTGGCATCAGGAGAGCCACGGAGACCAAACGTCCCATCAGGCTGGAGATTGGTCGGGAAGGGAAACCAACAAAAAATTCCAGCAAAGCTTTTTACAGCCGGATGGTAAAGTTTGGAAAGCCGTGTCCCTTTGCTTTGGGGTTTGGGAATCTTCCACCCGTGACAGTGGTCGGCTCTTCCCAAGCACCGAGCATGGTCACCTCATGCTCCAGTGGGAAGGGCTGGATCCTTTCTAATTCCGTTTTTCACCCATAACCTGGGAATTTTGCAGCAGATTCGCTGCTCTTTGGTGGGAAGAGACCTCCAAGTGCTGCTCTGGGGGGGTTGAGGCTGCTCAGGGATTTAGGGAATGAGCCATCCTGGAGAGGGCCAAGGGGGACGTGGAGGAGAAGAGGAGCTGAGGACACTCCTGTGTCTGCATCCCAAGGCATTTCCAAGGTGACTTGAGCCAACCTCCATGACTTTCTCCTCTCTTCTTCCTCTCCCCCTCCCACTTTTCCACCTCTTGGGGAAAACCGGTTTTTAAGCCCTCAGTGATCACAAACCGAGCAGGGCGAGGATTTTGGGGCCCAGGACCAAACTCCTTCATCCAAAGGGGATTCCCGGCCTCGAAATCCCATCGAATCCCTCTCGTGCAGCATCCGGATGCAGCCAATTTGGTTTCACCTTCCCCGTGGGATGCAGCCGGAGGGAGAGGGTTGGAAAAAACCCTCAGTTCTTCCTGAAAAATCTAATGGTGCCACCTGAAGGGTGATTTACTGCCCCGTCCGCCCCCTCGTACATTTCCATTAGATCCCCTCCTTCCTCCCGGAGGAGAGCGGCAAGTCCCTCCGTCTGCCTGACACCTCCTTAGGCTCCGGCAAAATAAATGTTGATTTCCATGCCGGGGTGGGAGAAGGGGGGGGAAGCGCTGGAAGTCCTAATTCCCCGGCGAGATTGACAAGCTCAGCAAAAGCCGCCCGGTTTCCGACGGGAGCCGCTCGCTCCGGCGGCGCTTCTTCTTCCTGGGAAGGCGCTCAATCATCGGGATGAGACCGGGGGTTTCTCAGCTAACTAGAAACGATCTCCCTGGTTCCCCGGGAGATGGATGGAGCCGCTCCCGAAAGGCGGCCGAGGAGGAGAGGGGGGAGAGAGCGGAGGCGCCGGAGACGGGGCTGGAGATTGATCACACCATTTGCAGGATCTCCCATGCACAAAAGTGGGAAACGTCTTCTCCTCTCTGCCCCCGGGGCTGGGAGAAGCGGCACGGCGCGGTCGATCCCGGTTTTTTTGGGGGATGGGGTGGGAAGTGGAACCGATTCGGTCCTTTTTGGGTTTATTTTGGCGTTCCCGTCTCGATTTTTTTTTCAGGAATGCAGTTGGGATGGAGCTCTGGGGGTATCTTTGGGGTGAGGTTGTGAAGTTAATGAGGGTCAATTAAAACAACAAAAAGAAATCGTATTTCCACTTCTTTAATCGTGTTTGCTCGGAAATCCCCCGCGGAGATATCGGCTAATGGTGTTTCCTCTGGATCTTCCGGAGGGAATTGAGCCGTTCCCGCCGTTCCCACTGAACTGACATCGTGGTTGCTGGTGGGGCAACATGGACATGCTGGTTTTGACCCCTTGAGTTGATGACCAGGAGCTCTGCCGGACCCAAGTTCCAGCAACCGGGATGGAGATATCAGCTAATGGTGTTTTCCCTGGCTCATCCGGAGGGAATTGAGCCATTCCCGCCATTCCCGCTGAACCAGGACCACAGTTGGTGGTGGGGCAGGAACATGGAGACCCTGATTTTTGACCCCTCGAGGTGACAACCAGCAGTTCTGCTGGACCTGAATTCCAGCAACCAGGATGAGAGAGATTTGCTAAGGAAGTTTCTCCCAGCTCATCCAGGGGGAATTGACCCATTCCCACCATTCCCATTGAACTGATATCCTGGTTGGTGGTGGGGCAACATGGACATGCTGGTTTTGACCCCTCGAGGTGACAACCATCAGATCTATTGGACCTGAATTCAGCAGCCAGGGCGGAGATACTCCTTAATGAAGTTTTTTCCAGCTCATCCAAAGGGAATTGAGCCATTCCCGCCATTCCCACTGAACCAGGACCACGCTTGCTGGTGGTGAACATGGAGATGCTGGTTTTGACCCCTCGAGGTGACCCAAATTCCAGCAACCAGGATGGGATTTGGAAACCCCAGGCTGCCAAACCCACCTGGCTCCGCATGGAGTCCTCCGGAAAATCGGGAGGGACCCCCATGGGTGTCTTGTTGGGTGTCACCATTCCCAGAATCCGGATTCAGCTCCGTCACCGGTGACTAATCCGTTGCTCTCCAGGCTGCTCCAAGATACCCCTGGTCCCACCTCCATGTTGGGTGTTGCTGTTTGGAAATTGTGCCGTGGAATTTTGGAGGAGCACGCACGGGGTTGTGTGCTGCCCCTCCAGAACATCTGGAGGGGGTTGGGATGGATTCCCTCCATCTTCTCCATGACCTTCCCCACCTCCTCTAATCCTGAGTGAGGGGGGAATTTTCCCACTAAACCTGAGCTGTTTTTTCCTGGGAAAGCTCCTGATTTTCCCATCTTCATCCGTCCCGGTGTCTTCTTGCCCAAGGGGCCATGGCCCTCCTTCCCACCCATCCCTCTGGTAGGTGGAACTTCATAAGCTCCTCTCCAAACCCTTTGGAGAGGGAAAAAAAACCCTTTGGAGAGGGAAAAAAAACCCTTTGGAGAGGGAAAAAAAACCCTTTGGAGAGGGAAAAGAGGAGAACCTGCAGAAAGGCACATCCAATGTTGGGTTGAAATGGAGAGGGACTTCCTGCCCTCCACCTTGATCCATGGGATGTTCCTGGACTTGTCCTACAAGGAGGTCACTTCCCCACAGTGTTCCAGCAAGCAGAACTCATCACCTGGCGGGAATGTTGGGAATGCCAGTGGGATGCCAGAGCATGGAGCGTGAGTGAACCCCTCCCTTGACAGTGGTCGGCTCTTCCCAAGCACCGAGCATGGTCACCTCATGCTCCAGTGGGAAGGGCTGGATCCTTTCTAATTCCCTTTTTCACCCATAACTTGGGAATTTTGCAGCAGATTCGCTGCTCTTTGGTGGGAAGAGACCTCCAAGTGCTGCTCTGGGGGGGGGTTGAGGCTGCTCAGGGATTTAGGGAATGAGCCATCCTGGAGAGGGCCAAGGGGGACGTGGAGGAGAAGAGGAGCTGAGGACACTCCTGTGTCTGCATCCCAAGGCATTTCCAAGGTGACTTGAGCCAACCTCCATGACTTTCTCCTCTCTTCTTCCTCTCCCCCTCCCAGACACCCCCAAACGGAAGAGGGTTTTGCCGAGGACCTCCTCGGAGGACTCCGAGAACGCCCACGTGGAGCGTGCCAGAGGTGAGGCCACCCACATTCCCATTTTTCCAGGGCTTTAACCCCCTTCATGACCGGCCAAGGAGAAACCTGGGAATATCCAGATGCGTCCCCCATCCCACCATCACCTTTCCCTTCTCTCCTTCCAGGCAAACGGCTGCAGATCAAGCCCCGGCTGTGAGGAATTGCCGATCCGGCGGCAGCCGACCCGCTCAGGAACCGGAGAGCCGGGCACAGCCTGGCACCTACCTCAGGACGCCGTGTCCACGCATGGCACCCCCTTCTCCTGCTTTCCCGGGACAAGATGCCACTTGGGAATGCTCCACTCCTTCCCGCAGGGAATTCCCACCCCAAACGGCGTCGTTTGGAGTCTTCGAGCTGACCAATAAATGCCCTTTGGGGTCGGTTTATGGAAGGCAAGTCCTGTCGGTGAAGGGTGAAGCTCCTTGGATGCTTGTGGGGCTGGGAAGAGCTTCCCATTCCCGTGGGACACGAGGTGATCCGGGCACCTGAGGTGGTTCAGTGCCATCCTGTGACATTCCCACATCCGGGTCAGCCACGCTTTTGGGGACAAGTCACCACGTCGGGATGTAAAGCCCCCACAAACCCCAATCCCACCATTCCCAGCGCCCACCTGCATCCATCCCTTGGATGGGCATTCCTTGGAGCAGAGCATTCCTGATGGGAATGTGTTGGGAGCAGTGCTGAGCTCACCCCCTGCAGCATTCCAGGGTCTCCCATGGTCTGGTTGCACCTCGTCCCCACCTCTCCCCATCCCATGGGAGACCCAAACCGACTCTTCCAGAAGGTTTGGTTTTTTTAGGACTCTCAAATCCAGGAGTTTTGTCGCCAGCACGATGGATTTTTGCATCCATAGGTACAATTCCAAGGCATTTCGGGGTGGTGGATGCCGTTCCCCCACACGAGTGGGAATTTGGGGGTGTCCAGGATTCCCCACGGGCAAAACTCCTGAGGAAAAAAGGGATTTGGGAAGCGCTGGAGCTCCCTGGGGACACAGCTCGCAGCTGTGTTTGGGAATGGGATGGGCTCAGGTGCCCCGAGGCTCCGGGAAAGCTCCGACGGCGGCGGCTTCACCTCCCAAACAGCCCCACGTGAGTGACCCCCAGGGAGGGGCTTTGTCACCATCCCAAATCCAGAGCGTCCTTCCCAGGGATGGAGGGGGAAGGGGATCTCTTGTTCCCCAGGAGCTGTTTTGTAATAAAAACTCCGTCGCCTCCGTTGACACGAAAATGTCTTTTACGGATCCTGTGTTTTGATTTGTAAATAAAAGAGTTTCCTCCCGGGATCGTGGGATCGTGGCTTTCCTCTCTTCCCAGCCATCACCATCCCATCAAACCCAACGGAGGAGCCACCCCAATCCCTAAATCTTTGAGTCCTTGAATTATTCCAGCTTTTCACCCAGGAATGACCTTTCTTCACCAAAAAAAAACCCCAACTAAATTCACTAAAAATCACCCCTGGGGACAAAGAGCTGCAAATCCTCAGGGGTGTCCCATGTGGAGGTTTGGCTTTTCCCATCTCCGTGGATCCCTAACGACCGACCTAACGAGGACTAATTAAACGGAGCCACCACGGAGGATTGGAATTCACTGCCGGCTCTCCTTATGGCTCTGCTTGGGGGCGATTCATTTCCAAGCTGGGAGAAACTCGGCCCTTGGGGAGGTGTCACCGAGCCCTGGAAGGTTCTCCCGCCGCCATGGGATTTATCCATCCTCGTTGAGAAGACGGGGACGGTGTGAGAACCCGGCAAGGGGTGCCGTGGATGGAAGGGGTGGCACAGGGTGGCGTTTCTAGAAGGCTCCGTAAACATTTCCTGGAAAACCCTCCTGCGGCGGGTGCTGCTGGCACTGCCCTCGGTCCCCTGCCGGGGCAGCAGGTGCCGGGTGATGTCATTGGGGTGGCTCTTCCCTGCCCTCCTCCTTCTCCTCCTCCTCCTCCTCCTCCTCCTCCCACCCTCACTCTGTGATTTCTCCTGCTGTCTCCCAAAATTCCTGACCCTTCCCCGCATCGAGCTGGAGATGCTGGTGGAGCATCAAGACAGTCCCACTACCTCACGGAGTTCCTTATGGTGGACACCACCCTGTCCATGGGGTGAGGGGG
>VWZF01003097.1:184281-218879 GCA_013396755.1 Sclerurus mexicanus
GATGGATGGATGGATGGATGGATGGATGGATGGATGGATGGATGGATGGGAGTGGTTGTGATGTCAGAACAGGCGATGGAATCGAGGTGTTTGAGTTGGAGGGATGGGCAGTAGGAGACAGGCGGACTGCGGAAGGAACAAGCAATGGCATGGAGGTGGCTCGATAAGAAGGATGGAGCCTTCAGGGGACGGTTTGTCCCCACATGGGGACTCTCTGTGTCCCTTTTGTGTCTCCTGGTTGGCCCCTCCACTCCCCATCTGTGCCCGGCCCTGCACCAGGCAGCCTTCCCAAATCCACCCCCACATCCACCCGGGACACAACTCCATGCCCAAGGACCATCACCGTCCCCGACCGCCCCGAAGACGAAATTCCCAAGCCAGTGCTCGATCAGCTCTTCCTCGAAACAACACCCCAGCGAGCCCTTTATTCCCTCTCACACTTTATTTCCCTTTCTCATTCCGTGGGAGCTCATTAAGATTCCCAAATGCGCCCGCACGGATCGATGAGGCGCTGGGCCGGCACATGGCAGTCGATTCCTGTTTTTCCGGGAGACTTCACCTTCCCGGCTCATCGGGGAGGGCAGCGCCCCTTCCCTGCTTTTTTTTTCGCTCTGCTATTGGGCACCGGCTGATTAAATTCCAATGGGGCACTTGAGCCGGGAAGGAGCTCTCCGCTTTAATTAGGGATGGATAACGTGAGTCCATATTACCCCGCAGCGGTGGGTTATTGCCGACGCATCCCGGGGGTTCCAGCTTTACTTAAAACAAAATTAATAAAAAAACAAAACCCGGGGAATAAAAAAGGGGTTTTGTGCTTGTCAGCACCGGCAGCTGATTAAGCTCGTTCCCACCTGCCTGAGCCCGCAGGCAGCTCTTCCCAGCCCTCTCCATGGGAACGCTCTTCCCAAATCGCTGAGCACCTCCGGGTATTCGAGGATGGAGTAACTTTTTGCCTCGTGGAATTTTAAGGGATGGCAGAGCAGCTTCCCCCCTGGGTTGGATCATCCCCCAGGTATCCCTGTGGATCCGTGCATGCTTTTCCTGGCTCCAGGTCCCCCTGCCAGGAGCTGCCGAGTCAGCGGCTGCACATCTGTGGCGCAGGATCCACCCGAGCACCACGACATTAATCAGGTGGTTTTTTTTGCCCCCCTTCCCGGATTTTGGCAGCTTCCCTGCGCTCGCAGCTGCTCCGGCGCCTTGGGGAATCAGCTCCAGGGGCTCCCGCCTGGGATCCACAGCCTGTTCCCAGGAGGTTTGGGGACAGATGTGGCCCCTTTTAGGGCGAGTCGGAGCGGGGGAGATGCTGTTAATTCCTTTATCCTGGGGAGTGCTGTCCTGGCACCTCTTCCCAGGCACTAACGAGCTTCAATCCCCATTCCCATCCCTCTTGGAGCATCTTTGGATGTTGTTACCACCACGGAGAACATCCTGCAGAGCACCTGGTGGAGGACCGAACAGCATCAGGGTCCTGAACCCTCCCCACCATGCTTGAAGAGGGGAATAAAGGAGACCCATCAGGGTGGGCGCCTCACCTCCGAGTGTGGGGTCCCAAGTGCCACTCCTGCCATCTCCCAGACATTCCCTGGAAGCTGGGCGAGGCCACGTGGATAATTAGGATAACGAACTGTGCTAGAGAAACACATCTTGCCTTGGTGGGAATGGGTGGAAGTGCTGGAGGGGAGAATCTTCCTCCAGTAAGACCCTCTAGTCCCATTCTTGGAGAATAAATGGTCCCAGTGCCTCAGTTTCCCCGGCTGCAAAGGGGGGTGTGTGGGGTGGATCCCCGGGATTTCTGGGGCAGGGATTGCCACCTGCCTGTGCCTTCAGCCCTGTTTTCCATCCCCTGGATCTCTGACCTCCTTTCCCTGCCATCGTAACACCGGTTGTGGTCAGGGAGGCCAGGGGAAAACGGGATGTGGGAGCTGGGAAACCGCCACCCCATGGCCTTGGGGACGTCCGGTGGCAGCTGGTGAGGACAAGGGGGGTTTGCTCCACCCTCGGTGGCCCCGCACCTTCGATTTTTGTGCTGAGCTCCCTTCCCTAAGGACGCGGGCTCTCCATGGGGCTGGAAGCAGGAGAGGTGCAAGGAGGGGCGGGGGGGGGATGGCTCTTGCTCGGATCACTTTGTGTCTCGGCGTAATCAGCTCTCGCTTATTCCCTTTGATTGTTTCTCTCTTTTTCTTGGTCCTTTTTGTTGTTGTATTTTTCATGTTCCCTCCGTGTCGGCAGTTTTGTCCCCAGTCCCTTTTCCGGCAGTTTTCTCCCTCATCCCTTTTCCCAGCACTTTTCTCCCCAGTCCCTTCCCAGCAGTTTTCCTCCCAATCCCTTTTCCCAACAGTTTTCTCCCCCACCCCTTTTCCAGAAGTTTTCTCCCCAATCCCTTTTCCAGCAGTTTTCTCCCCAATTCATTTCCCAACAGTTTTCTCCCTCATCCTTTTTCCCAGCAGTTTCCTCCCCCATCCCTTTCCCGGCACTTTTCTCCTCCATCCTTTTTCCAGCAGTTTTCCTCCCAATCCCTTTCCCAGCACTTTTCTCCCCAATCCCTTCCCAGCACCTTTTTGCCCAATCCCTTTTACCAACAGTTTTCTCCCCAATCCCTTTTCCAGCACTTTTCTTCCCAATCCCTTTCCCAGCACTTTCCTCCCCATCCCTTTCCCATCACTTTTCTTCCCCAATCCCTCCCCGACTCCCCCTTCCCCCGAGATCCACCAGAAACCGGAGACCGGGAATCATTTGGGATGCAAAGGGCTGTTAATGGGTCACTGGTCTCCTGCTGTGACATCTTCCAACTTCCAAGCTCTTAACCCTTCCCGAGTCACAAGAACAATCCTCCCCACATCCCCTTTGCCCCCTCCACACATTTCCACACTGATCCCTGTGGAAAAATCCCCAGGGAGCCTCAAATCTCAGTGCAGAAAAGCCAGAAGAGATCGGGACTTTTGGGGGGGATTTTGTGCTGAGCAAAATGGCTTTGTGGCCTCTGAGCTGTGGGATTTGGGAGGCTGGGTGCTCAGCTGGGGGGTGGCCTGGGGAATGACTGCTCTTTTAGGGATTTGGGATAAGAGGTGTGTGTGGAATGAGGGTGGGATGGGACGCTGGAGGATGTTTGTGGGCAGCACAGCCCTGGGGGCAAAGCCAGAGCAACAGCACCGCAAGATATTTCGGGGCTTCGGGAAGAGTTTTAGGCGTTGGAATACTGGGATGACGCAGGAATTGCTGCTGCCAGCAGGATGGTGGGAACAGACTTGCAGGCACCAACATTTTGAGGGATGTTAGAGCGGGATTCGGGGCAGAAATCTTTCCAGGGATGGGGTGGAAGTGTGAGCAGCTGGGCAGCACCTCGGGTGTTTTGGGATAGCGGGATCAGACATGTTGGCCCATGGCTATAGAAGGACAGCAGGTGGGATTTGGGGCACCACAGAATTCTGGGATAAAAGGTGGGATGAGAAGATGAAACTAGGATGATGGAAGAGCCCATGGTGAAACACGCGCTCCAGCTTTGGTCGTTCCTGATCTTTCTGGTTCCCAAATATGGGACTGGAAAACTGTGTCCATGAGGGGCTGGAGCATGTCCAGGGAAGGGAAGGGAGCTGGGAAGGGGCTGGGGCAGCAGGAGCAGCGGAAGGAGCTGGGGGGGCTCAGCCTGGAGAAAAGGAGGCTCAGGGGGGACCTCCTGGCTCTGCAACTCCCTGACAGGAGTGGGGAGCCAGGTGGGTTCGGGATCTTCTCCCAGGGTACAAGGGATAGGAGGAGAGGGAACGGCCTCGAGCTGTGCCAGGGAAGGTTGAGGTTGGATATTGGGAATATTCCTCATGGAAAGGGCTGTCCAGCCCTGGCAGAGCTGCCCAGGGCAGGGGTGGATGCCCATCCCTGGAGGGATTTAACACCCCTGTGGATGTGGCACCTGGGGACACGGCCAGTGGTGGCCTTGGCAGTGCTGGGAGAACGGCTGGACTTGATCTCAGAGGGCTTTTCCAACCTCAGTGACTCCGTAATTCCATGATTCAGCCGGGGATGGACAACACCAAACTGTTGGCCACCACATGTCCCCACCAGGCCGCTCTTGTCTCGCCCTCCTCCCACCTTTTCCGAGAGGTTTTCCACCACTTCCCAAAGCACAGAGCTGCCAAGGAGAACCGAATCCAGGAGGATACGAAGGTGCGGAAGAAAATTCACCATGTGCAAAGACAACCTGGCTGTTCCTCCAGCATTTGGGAGCCTGGGAGTGTCTCTCCCCACATCTTTGTCACCCGAGGCAATCGGGAGGACTCAATCTCAACCATTTTTCATCTTCATCCCCAAAAATTCATCGGGGGATGCAGAAAAGTGGATCAGCTCTGAAGCGCAGCATCAGGAAAGTTGCAGTTTAAACAGATTTTATATATAGTTTTTAATTTATTTATTTATTTTTTACCTTCTGATGGCAAACTTGGGGTTTGAGTCAAATAGGTGTTGACTAAAACCAACCTGGAGCTGTTGAGCTGTGGGAACAGAAACCATTGGACTCGCTCCGTGCTCCTTGATGTCATCATTTCCTTCTGCACAATCCCTGGATAAACCACCAGAGCTTCTAGGAAATAATAATAATAATAAAGAAATCCCATAAAAGTGTAGAGCGAGGCAGAATTACTGATGTGACAAACAAGAGATTAATCCCAAGGCCTCTTTAGCTAAAACATCCAATTTTTAGGCTTTTCTTGTCTGGATTGTGAGCAAAGCAGAGGCGGGAGGGGGTGGCGGGGGGAGGATAATTACGACCGGAATATTTGCTGATGGTTTTAAAAGCGGCCGCTTTTCACACCGCAGAATCCTCTGTACCTTTATGGGCGTGTGGCTGAAGGGTCCCAGGTCACCTGGGGTGTCGCTCAGGCGTCTTCAGACGGCGCTAAATTCGCCTGGAAAAAATAAAAATAAAAAAATAAAAAAAATAAAAAATTAAATACCCATGAAAATATTTAAGGAACAAAAAAAATAGAAAAGACAACCTGGCCGGGATCCATAAAGCAAAGAGCCGAGCAAATTGGGGCAATTGCCGAGGGAGGTGAAATCTGTCGCCTGTCACGGCTGGCGCTTTCCTGCCGAAAGGACTCGATGCGAATCCTCCCCGCGGAACCCGCGCCGGTGTCCGGGGGCAGCTCCGCGTTCCTGACGAGCAATCCCGTCCCCGCCGCTCAGCTTTGCCTACGCAGCCGGGGCCGATTTTCCATCACAATGAGCATTTAGCACCGACTCCGGGCTGCTCTCTCCCTCTTTGGATCCTTTGGGATGCGCCGCGGTGGGTTTTTTCCCCGGTGGGATCTGTCTGGGAATGAGGACAAGGCAGGACCGGGAGTGGGTTCAGGGTCTGGTTCTGCTCCGAAGGGCCAGAGAGAGGAGCATCCCTGGGATTAAAACCATCTCCACCTCCAAAAAAAAAAAGGCTCCTAAGGCGCCTCAAACTTCACCGGGAAGGAAGTCCAGGTTGGAAACAGGCTGGGAGAGCTGGGAATGTCCAGCCTGGAGAAGGGAAGGATCCAGGGAGACCTCAGAGCCCCTTCCAGTGCCTTAAGGGGCTCCAGAAGAGCTGGAGAGGGACCTGGGACCAGAGACAGGACACAGGGAATGGCTTCCCACTGCCAGAGGGCAGGGACAGGTGGGAGAGTGGGAAAAACACAAGCAGAGGCTGAGAGGGGAGGAGGAGGAGAAGGAGGAGGAAAGAAATGATGCCCAAACTGCTGGAGATGTTTCCTCCACATGAGCATCCCAAGGGCTCCAGGGATTTGCCCAGTCTCGTCGGCACTGGGATGACCTCAGCTCCCTCCTGGCTGCTGGCTTGAGAGAAAACAATAAAGAATTAATCACCACAAAGCTCTCGTCAGCGTTAATGCTTCACAGCTCCTTCAGCCACCGGGCTGGAGCATTCCAAACGCCTCCCGCTTTTTGCTTCTCCCTTAGGAAATAATCAGGATGGGGATGGAGCCAGCAGGGTGGCCTTGGCCCTGGGCGCCGTTCCCAAAATGGGCCCGGAGGAAACAGATTCAGAGGGTTTTAAACGGCTTCACTCCTTTGTTCCGTCCTCTCTTCCTCTCCCTCTCTCCCAGGGAATGTCCAGGTGTCCCTGCTCTTTGCTTGTCCCTGCAAATTCAGCCCCCACGCAGCGGGACTGAAGCTCTGGGGTCTCTGGCACCGATTGTTTCCAAGTCCCGCTCGCTCTCCAGAGGAGACACCACCTCTTGCACCTTCTCACCTGTATTCAGACGCTTCCTGGATACCGTGAGCGACTTCCAGAGGATTTTGATGGAACTTGGGGTGATTTTGTTCCTAAATAGCTCATTTGGAGCGGCTGCTGAGAGCCCTGACAGCATTTTAGACACACAACAATGGGGGGGGCGCTGAGAAACAGGGAAGAGGGAGGCTTGGGAACAGCCTGGAAAGCGGCGTTAGTGGAGATGTGATGGACACAAGTCCTGCCACGCCAGGAACCAGAAGGTTTCTGGACCAGAGGTCCGTGACCCTGCCAAGTTCAGCAGCAGAGATGGAGACAGAGGCCCAGCTTATCCCAGAATCCTGCAGTGGTTTGGGTTGGAAGGGACCTCAAAGACCACCCAGTCCCACCCCCTGCCATGGGCAGGGACACCTTCCACCAGCCCAGGTTGCTCCAAGCCCCGTCCAACCTGGCCTTGGACACTTCCAGGGATGGGGCAGCCACAGCTTCTCTGGGAATTCCATCCCAGTCCCTCATCCCCCGCCCAGGGAAGAATTCCTTCCCAATATCCCATCTAACCCTGCCCTCTGGCAGTGGGAAGACATTCCCTGTGTCCTGTCCCCCCATCCCTTGTCCCAGGTCCCTCTCCAGCTCTCCTGGAGCCCCTTTAGGCACTGAAAGGGATTCTGAGGTCTCTCTTCTCCAGGCTGGACATTCCCAACTCTCCCAGCCTGGATCCAGAGCAGAGGAGCTCCAGCCCTTCGTGACCCACCACTTCCATGAGTTCAACTCACTGGAGATCTCCTGAAGGACCGGTTTAGGGAAAGGTGAGTGAATTACTGTTGGATAAAGACTCTTCCAAGATGTAGGTGAGGAAAGTCTTGCCGGGCATCCAAGGGGTGCCAACAAGAGTAACCACCTGGCACATGGGAAGGGGTTTTTCACTCCTTTATGGGTGTTGTCCAAGACCTCCAGGTCCTTCCAGAGGAGACCCTGCTGCTCCAAAGGGTTCAACAAAGTCTTCTGTGTTTCTCTGACTGAAAAATGCCTGGTTTTCCCCCCTCCCTCTGTCATTTTAACCTTGACCTGTTCCCTGATGGGACTCCCCACAAGCAGAGGACTGGAGGGGATGTGCTCGAAGTGGCTTGGGGAGATGGATTTCTTTCCATCAGGGATAGAAAGGAGGCAAAAATTTCGGGCTAAAGAGCTGCCTGGGCTTGGAGCTCCCATGTCCTTCTCCTGTGGGGTCTTTGTTGTGCTCCCAGTACCTGGGAGGGCTGGTGCTCCAGAGAGACCATCCCCATTTCCCAGCTGATCCCAAAGGTATCCCCTCTCCTTTGGAATCTGGAGGTTACACGTCCTCAGACTGCAATTCCTGCCCTATTGTCACTAACGAGATCCCACCTCCAGCACCGGCCAGTGGTGGAGCCTTGGATGGATCTCAAACAATCCTGAGCTCCCTGAGCATCCACCTCACAACCTTTGGGGTAAACCCCAATGATCCAGACCTGGAATAGCTGCCTTTCCATCCTCCAGGGCTGAGAGGGAATGAGGAGTGGGGCTGAGAAGGTGAGCGAGTCAAAACTGCGGGGCAAAGCCAAGAGTGTGAGATCCAGGGCAGCCAGAGCTCGTTTCTCATCCCAGAAGAGCAAAAAGGGGATCCAGGACCTTCCTTGGCCCCACAAATGGCTCCAAAATGATGGATCTGAACCGGGCTGTATCCTCAGAAAGGGCTGAATCCGCAGAATCCTGAGGAATATTTAGAGCAGCAACTGCTGGTGGCACCAGGCAGCACAAAGGAAGCTGCAGGAAGCTCCCTGGGACACCATGAAACAAGTTGAGCTTGGGGAAATTTCTCAGTCCCCCACCTCACTCAAAGGCTGGATTTTGCCTTCTCCACCACTTAGGAAAAAGATGCCCCGAGTGCTGCTGGCTTGGGATGGGACTGGGAGCCAGAGCTCAGCTTTGAGGGGGGGGAGAAACTGAGAGCTGGCAAATGCTAAAAGACCCATCAGATCCTCTGCTCCATCCCCGGGAGGGCCAGCAGGATTGTCCCCTCGAGGTGGCTGCGATGGAAATGCTGCTGTCGTGGGGTTTTCACGGGAGTCCTGTGGGAATGGCCCGGCTCGTCTTCCTGCCAGGGATGAAACTCTTGTGAAATGTCTCCGTTTTGCTTCTCGTTAGTGCAACCTAATCATCCCCCTTCTCCTGCGGGATTTCTGCCCTCCGGGTACAGGAGACCTTTCTTCCATCTGCCTTCCCATCTGCCTGCCTGTTGAGGTCCCCGCTGGTCGGTGCCTACCTGCAAGGGATGATGCCTTTGGGTCCTGGCAGCCCCCAGGGTGGGAAAAGAGGCAGGGAAAGCAGTCAGAGATTGGGCAGGATGCAAACAAAGGGAAATGGTGTCCGAGGAGGGTTGTCCCGGCTTGGAAATTCCTCTGCTGAAACACAGCGGGCAATTTCATGTCTCGACGCCTGGGAGGCTCCATCCTCCCCCGGCAGCCCCTTCCCCTGAGCTGTCCATGAGCTGAAAGCCAGGGATGTTGTTTTCCCTGTGGGACACCGGAGGCGTTCATGTATTTACTTCCAAAGAGACGACAACAAATAGGATCCACTAAGGGATCAGGATGCAGAGGGTGTGTCTGGGGACACAGGGACCGGGTGGGTCATCTGAGCTGCTGGGTTGAGAGCTGGGGGGAGATCGGGATGAGAATTCCAGGAGGGGAGGGAAAGAAAGTGGGAGCCACCAGGTGAGACACCGTGGTGACCACAGCGGGTGCTGTGTCTGCTGGAGGGCTTGGAACGCTCTGCAGAGCCAGAGGAGCAGGATCGGGGCTGTTGGATGTGGGCTCTCCACACCTTGGGCATAATCCTATGCCTGGCTCTGCCCAGCCTGGGAAGGAATTCATTGCTCATCAAATCCAGAGCTCACCGGAGCCGGCAGAAGTGTCTCCACTGGTGGAAAAGCTGTTCCCAGCACAGCTCCTTCCACCCGGGCTGCCCTGCCCAAATGACCCACGGGCACAAAATCCACCCGCCCCGGTCCAGCCGCTCCCGTGCTGAACAAACGCAGAGGTGAAAGCTCCACCCTTGGAGCAGCGAGTCATTAGAGCCTCGGGAACGGAACAGCTCCCGAAATAACCAAGGTGCGTTCAGGCTGTGAACGTGTGCGATCCAATTTAAATTGTAAAACGCTTGGAAAGCTGCCTGCTGGAGAGGAGGAGCTGCCCGGAGCACGGAGAGGGCACGGATTCCACCGGGACGGGCAGGTGCTGGCACTCCACGTGTGTCAGGGACAGCAGTGACCGCCCAAAGCTCTCAGGAAGACCTTTGGGCAGCAGCTCTGAGGGCTCGTGTCCTGGAGAACACGTGAATCCAACAGGAAGCTGATGCAGTCCCAAAGCCCTGGAGGCACCTTCCACCTGCCCGGTTTGGATCCTGCTCCCAGCACTTGCTGGCGTTGCATCCACCCCTTCCCATGTCCCACGGGAGGGGGGGTTAGGTTGGAACTGGGTTCTCTTTAGTGTCCCTTCCAACCCAAACCACTCTGGGATGGCAGGATCGCTCTGCAGGTAACGGGGGTGAGGTGAGGCCAGGACGAAGCAGCTGCAGCCACAGAGGACTCCCCATGTCCCCAAATCCCAGGATCAAGGAGCTCTTTTGGGCCACACCTGCTGAAGCAGCAGGACGGGGCAGCCCACGTGGGCTTCCACCCCTCCAAAGACCTCCTGACACCAAGAACGCCGATTTTTCTCCCCAGCCCACGGCGGGACAATCCCCTGGGGTGGCTTCCACCGCAACATTTCGAGCCTCACAAAAAACCCCTCCGTGGTGAACCCGGCGACATCCTCCTCCTCCTCCTCCCCCGGCTCCTCGCCCTCCCCTCCCCGCGCCCCCACGAGCCTCTTTCAGGTTCCCCCCGAACTTTTAATTGAAAGCAGCCGACGCCGCTCACAAACACTCCGAGACCCGGGAGCCACTCTGAAGCCTGACTCAGGTTGGGGGAACCTGCCGGCAGCGTCGCGGGGCCGACAGATAATTAAAGTGACAATGGATGACGCGGGAGGGAGCGGGGGATGCGGCGATGCCTCCCCCCGAGGAAGCCGCGGAATCATCGGCGAGTCGTGCCGGGCTGGAGGCTCTTTTTTTTTTCATTTGGCCAAATCTTTGCGATTCACCTCGGCACCCCCCGCCGAGGGGTTTGAAGTGCCCCCCCATCCCCGTCCCCGGGAGCCGTCGGGGTGGTGCGAAAGGCAGGGCTCGACGGCGGGAGGATCGCGGCGTTTTGAAAGCGGGGAGCGGGAGCGAGGCTCGTGTGCGAGCACAAAAGACAGATGGGCTAAAATTTCTGAACGCTCATGAAAGATTCAGGGGCGTCACTTGTTAAATTTAATTGGGAGGAAGCCGGCTCGGTGCCTGACTGCACGGTTTGCTGGCTTTTGCTTAAGAAGTCAACTGACAAGCTTGTCGTGTGTGTGGTGTGTTTTCTTTCCCCCTTCTCTCTCTCTCCCCTTCCCTCGCTCCCTCCCGCCTCCCTTTCCCGGCTCCTGCACCGTGAATAATTTGGGAAGCATTATCTCCTGCCTCCCGGCGGGGTGAGCTTCGCTCCCGGGCCGGCAGGTGCACGGGGAGGAGAGAGTTTTGGGGTTTTTGGTGGCGCTGGCAGCTCGGGATCCAGGAGGTGGGAGTTCAGGTGCTGCCTGTGCCGCTGGATTTGGATGCAGGTCCAGGAAGGGATGTAGGTGCTTCAGTAAATGCCACAGATTTGGGCTGTAATCCCTCTTTTCTTGCCCAGGTGGGAGAGAGGGGAAGTGGCAAAGCCCCTCTCCTGGGCAGGACCTCCTCTGGAGCTGAGCTTTCCAGAGGGTGCAAAGTTGTGTGTCAACAGGGAATGAAATGAAATTTAATTGAAATTTAATGGCTTCTTCTCACGGGGCAACCGTGAAAGTGATGGGTGTTTTCAGTGCTGTTTGATTCTCATTTTTAAAAAAAAAACGATGCCAGGAGGGACTTATTCCTCCACAAGGAGGTTTCTGGGCTGCCTCTGCTTCCAGAGAGAGAAACAATCCCTGCTGGAGGGTCAATTCATCTCCTCTGAACTTTGATGTCTGCAGGAAAGCAGATGAATCATACCTGAACACTCCGGCTTCTCCCAAAAGACTCCCAGAGAACTTGGTGTGACTCCCCGAGGTGTTCTCCTGCTCCACAGGTATCCTTGGAGAGGAGATGTGGAGCCCACACAGGTTTGTGATGCCAAGGGCTCACTCCAGCCCCACAAACCTGCACAGGATCTTCAAATCCTCGAGCAATTCCAGGCGGAGATTGAATCCGGTCGCAGCATGACGGGAGCAGAGAGTTCTGGGAATGATGCAGCTCCAAAGGGTCCTCTGCTGGAGATGGGATGCTGTTGGTTGGGAGCTGCCACTTCGTATTTGATCCCCGAGGGCACCCCAGGGATAACCTGGACTCGGGGATTAGGGACAGTGGCAATGGGAATGGGAGCTCTTGGATAAATCATGGGGGCAGTTTGGAACCTGCCAGGTGACCTGGTCATCACTTGGGATGCACCAAGGAGGTGGGACACGATCCCTTTTATGGGATTTGCATTGCCTGGTGGGATCTATGAACCAAGGTGGGACTCTCCATGCCATGGAAACTTTGTAAAGTATAAACTCCACTCATCCTTCCATCTGACTGTTCATCCACTTTTCTGTCCATCCATCCATCCATCCATCCATCCATCCATCCATCCATCCATCCATCCATCCATCCATCCATCCCAGAATCATGGAATGGTTTGGGTTGGTGAGACCTTTAAGATCATCCTGTTCCAACCCCCCTGCCATGGGCAGGGACACCTTCCATCATCCCAGGTTGCTCCAACGTGGCCTTGGACACTTCCAGGGATCCAGGGGCAGCCACAGCTTCTCTGGGCAACCTGTGCCAGGGCCTCCCCACCATCCCAGGGAAGAATTCCTTCCCAATGTCCCACCTAACACAGCCCTCTGGCAGTGGAAAGCCATTCCCCCTTTTTCTCCATCCAGGCTTTTGTGCAAAGTCTCTATTGGAGCCCCTTTGGGCACTGGAAGAGGCTCCAAGGTCTCCCTGGATCCTCCTCTTCTCCAGGCTGATCCATGCTCTGCTCCACCAGTTCCTGGGCCTGACTTGTTTAAATCTCACCTCTCTCCACCTTTTTGGCCTTGTAACCCAAAGGTGGCACATCCAAAGCCATCCCTGCTTTGGGAATCATCAGCCCCCCTCTGTGTGACACCTGGACCTCCTGTCCCCGGGCAGCACCATGAGGGTGTCGTCACCAGGAGTCCTTTGGTTCTCCTTGAAGGATTTCTATGGATGGGATGGATCAGTTGCTTCACTGGAGTGGGTTTGTGAAACGAAGATGGTCCTGCTGCTCCAGATGCAAAGAGTTGGTGATTTAATGTGTGCCAGACCATGATCCCAGGGCAAAAAGGTGGCTGGACCTGCTGGAGTGTTCCTGCATGGAGAGGCAGCCCTGAGGTGAGGACACAGGGTGGATTTTCACTTGGCTTTAGGTGCCAAACCCTCCTGAGCCTCACTGGGAGCGAGACGTGCCAACACCAACATCTACAAAGGGTTTGGAGGACACCTGGAATCAGTGCCTTGATCACAACGTGCTGGTCTCAGACACGTGGTGGAGTCACTGCAATTTAACATCTTCTCTCTCTCAGGGGCTGTGGTGGGGGTCCTTGGGGGTCTTGGCTACCAAAAATTTAGGGTTAATGGTGTTGATTTGGGGTCAAGTGAAACCACAGAGTTGTAGGGGAAGAGCTCACTAAGATGCTCTGACTCTTGAGCTGCTTCAGGGTGGGTTTAGGCTGGATCTCAGGAAAAGGTTCTTCACCCAGAGGGTGGTCGGGCACTGGAAGGGGTTCCCCAGGGATGTGGTCACAGCACCAAGCCTGACAGAGCTCAAGAAGCATCTGTGGCAAAGCTTTTGGGCACATGGTGGGATTTTTGGGGTTGTCCTGTGCAGGGCCAGGAGTTGGACTCGATGATCCTTGTGGGTCCCTTCCAGATTCTATGACCTCAAATTTTTGGGCCACCTGCCCTTGCCTTGAGCTTTCCCTTGAACCCAAACCTGGTTGGACAGGACCACGTCACATCCAGCAGCATCCTAAAAGGCTGAAAGGATGCCAATGAAAATTCTGCTTCTTTAATTGCCCCCCTTCGTTAACAACTTGAATGTCGGGGACCCACCGGTCGGGCTTTGCATTTGCCGGGTGGATCTTGCGGATAAATTGCAGCAAATCCAGCTGGATTCCCACGGCTCCAGGATGACTCAGTCACAGTTTCACACAGGTTTGGGCTCTGGCTTTGAATTTCTCACGAGAGGCGGAGCAGAATAAAAGGGTGACATTTGTTAATCGCCACCAGTGAGGAGGGGGGAGTTTGCGGCTCGGAACCGGAAAATTCCCATTCCAATTGCCAAATTCCCATTGCATTTGTACTGCCCAAGGGTTCCTTGGGTGGCACCTGAAGTGACACAGCAGCAGGAGCCTGGATCTGCTGCTGAGGTGGTTCTGCCCCGGGTGAGACCCCACCTGCAGAGCTGCCTCCAGCTCTGGGGTCCCCAGCTCAGGAAGGACATGGAGCTGTGGGAACGAGTCCAGAGGAGGCACCGAGATGATCAGAGGGATGGAGCAGCTCTGCTGGGAGGAAAGGCTGGGAGAGTTGGGATTGTTCAGCCTGGAGAGGAGAAGGCTTTGGGGTGACCTTGTGGCCTTCCAGTACCTGAAGGAAGCCAAGAAAGATGGAGAAAGACCTTTTGCAAGGGCCTGGAATGACAGGACAAGGGGAATGGCTTCAGACTGACAGAGAGTAGGGTTAGATGGGATATTGGGAAGAAATTCTTCCCTGGGAGGGTGGGCAGGCCCTAGCACAGGTTGCCCAGAGAGCAACCTGTTCTAGCAGAAGGTGCCCCTGCCCATGGGGTTGGAATGAGATGATCTTTCAGGTCCCTTCCAACCCAAACCATTCCATGACTCTGTGAAAGACAAAGGGCCAGTTCAGTCCAGAGCACAGGACCTGCTGTTGGAGACAATCCCAGCAGCAGCTGGAGGTGCTTCCTGGGCTTGGGTTCTGCTGCAGAAAGGGAAGGATTTCTGTGCAAAGGATCAAAAGAAAAAGCGACTGTGTCCTTCGGCCACATTTACTGCCGGATATTGTCTTTGTACCTGCCCTTTGGTTGCTTTTTTATTCTTCTTTCCCCCTTAAAATAAAAAAGCAAAACCGACCCCCTCTCCTTCTTTTTCCATCAGCAAAGAAAGAGGAAAGGGAGGGAAAATAATTATGAAAGGGGGAGGCAAAAGCTCTGCAACAGAAAAAAAAAGGCTCCCTGTAAATTTTTGTGCCGACAATGAAACCTCCAAAAATCCCCTGCTTCGCTTTGATGCAGAAGAAAAGAATTTTGAATGACACGGACACTTTGGTGCTGTTTCCGTACTTTGTTTTCCACTGGAAAAATGCAGCAGTGAGCAGCCTTTGGATTCGTGTGTCCCAAACAGGGTGTGTGGGTCGGGCCCATCCGGTCAGGAGTCACGGAATCATGGGATCGTTTGGGTTGGATCTCTAAGATCATCAAGTCGTGGAATCATTTGGGTTGGAAAAGACCTCCCAGATCACCCAGTCCAGTTTGTGCCTGATGCCCACCTTGTCACCCAGCCCAGAGCACTCAGTGCCACATCCTGTCGTTCCTTGGGCACCTCCAGGGATTGTGGCTTCACCACCTCCCTGGGCAGCACCTTCCAATGCCTGACCACCCTTTCTGTGACGCAGAAGCACCCGGGAGTCATGGAATGGCTTAGGTTGGAAGGGACCTTCAAGATCATCTCGTTCCAACCCCTGCCATGGGCAGGGACACTTCCCACTATCCCAGGTCGCTCCAAGCCCTGTCCAACCTGTCCTTGGACACTTCCCAGGGCTGGAGAGCCCAGAACCTCTCTGGGCAATGAAATGAGGGCCTGTTTTACCTTCTGAGCACCAAAAAACCCAGACCCTCCCAAAGTCCTTTCCTTGGAGTGTCCTGCTGAGCTGTGCTACTGGGAGAGTAGGAGAGGTAGGAGGAGACCTGCACCAGGATGTGTCTGTCCTGGGTTAATTCCAACTGGAATTGGTCATCCTAGTGCCTGGCAAGGATTCTGTCCCTCTGCTCCCGCTCAGGTGAGACCCCACCTGCAGAGGTGCCTCCAGCTCTGGGCTCCAACAGCAGAAGGACATGGAGCTGCTGGAGAGAGTCCAGAGGAGGCCATGGAGATGCTCCAAGGGCTGGAGCCCCTCTGCTCTGGAGCCAGGCTGGGAGAGCTGGGAATGTCCAGCCTGGAGAAGAGAAGGATCCAGGGAGACCTCAGAGCCCCTTCCAGAGCCTAAAGGGGCTCCAGAGAGCTGGAGAGGGACTTGGGACAAGGGGTGGAGGGACAGGACACAGGGAATGGCTTCCCAGGGTTAGATGGGATATTGGGAAGGAATTCTTGGCTGTGAGGGTGGTGAGGCCCTGGCACAGGTTGGGCAGAGAAGCTGTGGCTGCCCCTGGATCCCTGGAAGTGTCCAAGGCCAGGTTGGATGGGGCTTGGAGCAACCTGGGATAGTGGAAGGTGTCCCTGCCCATGGCAGGGGGATGGAACTGGGTAATCTTTCAGGTCCCTTCCAATCCAACCCATTCCATCATTCCACCGTCATCAACATTAACAAGGTTGGGACTCAAATACTTTTCCTGGGAGCTCTTATGGAGCACGATCTGTGGAAGTTTGGGAGAAGAAGCTGACAGGGAGCAGGTCCTGAGCCATCCAGGAGTCCAACATTTTATGTTACTGCTGCCTGGGGACGGAAACAGCTGCTCTTAGATTGGATTTGGGGATCTGGAGCCAGAAGGTTGAGGTCATGGCCAGGTGTTTTGTGTCCTCTGCAATTCCAAGATCTTTCCAAAAGGGCCAGCTTGGGAATGGCATCCCCTTCCTCCTGCTGGGACACAACCTGAAGTTTCACATGGAATGGAAGTGTGGGAAATGGACACTTGGCTCCCGACTCGGGTTTTCCTCCCCTAAATGAAGAGGGAAGCAATTCCCGATCCCGTAAGGGCTGGTACATCCCACTGGAGAGCTGGTGCCTCAAGCCCAACAGCAGAACTGTCAGTCAGGCAACTCCAGCATGGAGCTGCCCTTTGTTCCTCATAGAAGGAGAATTCCCCCTATGGAGAAGGGCCAGGCATCCCGGGAAACGGGCAGGTTGGGCCAGATCCAGACCAGTGTCCTTTTCTCTCAACCACCTGCCCTTGGGAGGGACAGAAGGACACCCAAAAGTTGTTTCCTTGGTTCTCATCCAGCCTCAGCCCAGAGCACAAAAGGCTGTGGAGAAAACATGGGAAGCGGGAAGAGATCTGATCCCAAAAATCCAAGTCCTTCTTTAAGCTGTGATGGACATGGTGGCACCTGTAGGACATCTCATATCTGAGCAGTTCTGAGGGTAACTTGCCCCTGGGATAGTTCTGCTTCCAGTTTCATGGCTGACTCCCTAAGTTTCGGGAATTTTGCTCACAAAATTTGGGAATTTTGGGCTCACAGATGTCTGAGATGTGGGCAACGTCTGGCCAGGATCTCCTTGCTCCAAAGAAACAACAGACAACTGGATGGAACCGATCGTTTCTCCAGGGAAGGGAAGCCCCGGGTATTTCTTCACCAAATTTCTCACAGAAAGATTTGAAACTGTTGAAATATCCCCCATTTTTCACACAAATTCTTTTTGCCTTCGCCCCCAAATGCTGAAATCCCTGCGAAAAACCCAGAATTGCAACTTGTTTGTGCGAGGAGGAGAGAAAACGGGTTGGTTTGGCCCCAGCTGAGCTGGGACTGGGGAGGGGGGTCTTCAGTTTATTTATAAATTTTCTTCTGTTTCATGACTCGGGAAGAAGAAAACAGAAGATAAAAATGAAAAAGGACAACTCAAAACTTCCTAAAATAGGAAAATTATCCAGCTCCTATGTGGTGGTTTCCACAAGGCTGAATCACACTGGAAAAGCCCCTTCTGGATGTGCTTGTCCCACCTCCCCAACCAGAAGCAGTGACAGTAAAAGTGTCAAGGATTCAAAGGATTCAGGAGAGCCTTGATGGCCTCAGAGTCTGGGATTCACCTGCTTGAAGAAGTGACTCAGGCAAGGATGGAAAGGTCTTTGTCACAGGGCAATGAAGACAAAGGGGAGAACTCAGAATCAGGGAATGGTTTGGGTTGGAGGGGACCATCAAGACCATCCAGTTCCACCTCCCTGCCATGGGCAGGGACACCTCCCACTAGCCCAGGTTGCTCCAACCTGGCCTTGGTCACTCTCCAGGATGGGGCAGCCACAGCTTCTCTGGGAATTCCATTCCAGCCTCTCCCCACCCTCCCAGGGAAAAGTTCCTTCCCAATATCCCACCTAAATCTACCCTCCTTCTGCTCAAAGCCATTCCCTGTGTCCTGTCCCACCATCCGGTGTCCCAAGTCCCTCTCCAGCTCTCCTGGAGCCCCTTTAGGCACCGGAAGGGGCTCTGAGGTCTCCCTGAATCCTTCTCTTCTCCAGGCTGAACATTCCCAGCTCTCCCATCCTGTCTCCAGAGCAGAGGTTCTCCATCCCATGGATCATCTCCGTGGCTCCCTCTGGACTCTCTCCAGCAGCTCCACATCCTNACCCTCGGCTCCCAACAAGACGCTGGAATTTCCCCCCTTTTCCCCCCTCCCCACAATCCAAGTGGGGTTTTATTTTTTCCTCGGCCTCGTGCGGAGCGAGCGTCGTGGATTTCAGCACCCGTAAACACTTTGCGCCGCCGGCTGCCGGCTAATTGACTCTGACAGTTCGTGTAGTCAGCAGCTGAATGGTGTCACTGGGAATTAGAGTGCCGTGATAGACTGCCAGCAGCAAATTACTTTGTCACTTCTCAGCTGACTCGAAAATATGGGGCTTTTTTTCTTTTTTCTCTCTAAAATTCTTTTTGCTTCTTCTTTTTTTTCTTCTTTTTTTGGCGGGTGGTGAGGTTTTCCTTCCCGCGCGTTTGAAGCCCCTGATAAAGCGAGGCGGGTTCGTTTAAGGATGGTTTTCTGTCTTGGCAAATTTGGGAGGGAACTGCGCTGTCCCCGCCCCGTCTCCTGAACCTGGAATGTTTACGGGAAGCGCTTTTTAAAAGGGGACCCAAAGGGGGCTNTCCCATGGATCATCTCCATGGCTCCCTCTGGACTCTCTCCAGCAGCTCCACATCCTGCCGTTGGAAGCTTCCTGATGTTCCTCATTGCCTCGCTGCCTGTGGGCTGAAGAACCACTTCCATACAACCACGACGGTCCCCTCATCCAGACACCTGCTCTGGGATCGCTTTTCCTACTTCTCCCTGCTCCTGGAGGGCTCCTGGCTCCAGGGAATCGCACCACTGCCCTCCCCCTGGCCGCATTTCCCCTCCTTGCCCCTCCTGTGACACACGAAGGGCGCTGAGCATGGTGTGGGGACGGTGCCCCTGCAGCTCCACGAGACCCTGAAGGCAGGAAAGGCGGATTATTTCACTTCCAACCACTCCGAGGCGTCTTCCCACTCCTCGCCTCTCCAAACCCTTTCCTTATGGAATGGGAAAACCCAGAGCTCCAACCCACCACCCCACCCCACATCCCACCCCTCCAANTGGCGGGTGGTGAGGTTTTCCTTCCCGCGCGTTTGAAGCCCCTGATAAAGCGAGGCGGGTTCGTTTAAGGATGGTTTTCTGTCTTGGCAAATTTGGGAGGGAACTGCGCTGTCCCCGCCCCGTCTCCTGAACCTGGAATGTTTACGGGAAGCGCTTTTTAAAAGGGGACCCAAAGGGGGCTTCAGGCACTTGCACAGAGGGGAGGAGGTTAAACATGACCCCCATGGCACAGAAATCCCACCACCTGCCTGGAAATCCATGGATCCATCGCTCGTCCATCCACCTCCACCAGGCAGCTTCCATTTGCTTCCTCATCTCCCTGACATTCCTTTTGCCGGGCAGAATTTCGGGATAGCATCCAGTTGCCAGGTTTACCTCTCTGGTTGCCCATCCTCTGGCTGTGGGACCTCTCTGGTCCATCCTTGTTCCGTGTCTTTGCTGAGGTTATCCCTTCACCCCTCCCCAAATTCCTGCTGGAACCCTCCAAGCCGGGCCGTGTTGGGATGGTCGTTGTCAGGCTGCCCATCCTCAAAGTCCTTTGGAGCTCCTGCTGGACACTTGGGTGTTGGAGATTGGACATGAGAAGCTGCTGCTTCTGCTGGCACCAGTACCAATCCAACCCCTCCGGAAAAACGGGACGAGCGGGATTTTTACCAGGGAAAAGCGGGGAATTCGTGAGGTGACGGAGCCAAGACCTGTTTCAATGTCACACAGATGACAACTTGGCCCTGCCTCTTCTCTCCCAAACATTGTCACCTCTGACAATCACATCCAAAAGGTTGTTTCCCTGACAACATTCCTCTGATTCCGTGGGGAATCGTCACCCAGACCAGCTCAAGGCCAGAGGAGAAAGGGGTGGAACAACTTCCCAGCTCCAGGCTCGGTGGTTCGGGATTGGAAGGGAAGAGCCCTGAACAAGGTTCATCCAGCTGAAACCCTTTTCTGGGGGAGATCCAGGGATTTGGGGCTATCAAATTAATCCTGCGCTGGAAGGGCTCTTCCTGCAGGTGGGATGAGAGGAAGGGCTAGAGGGGTATTTTTGGGGAATGTTTTAAGAAAAGACATTCCCACTCCCTGTTGTTTCTGCATCCTTGGACCTGCCCCACTTGGCCGGTGCTGCTGCCTCCACAATTTGCATCTTTCCAAGGGTGATTCCACCCCATAAAAACAGCGACTTCAGCATTTCCAGGGAGAAAACTGCATTTTTTTACAACTTCCCACCAGTGCAACCTCTTCCCATCACCCTGGTGCCGAGGGATGAGGGGCAGTGTTGGCCCAGAGGAAATTCCCTGTCCAGTCCCTATGGATTCTTTCTCCTCAACACAAGCCCTGGAGTCCCAGGCAACCTTTTCCAGAGGGAAAGGAGAAAGTTTCCACCTCCTTTGGCCTGGGAACCGTAGGGATCTCACGGGGTTGCCTTCAAGAACAGGTCTGGGGAGTTGGGCCCCAGTAATTTGGGATTGTATTTGGGGTATGAGGGGCTTTTAAACCTTTAAAACTCTCTTGAACCTTTTAAACCTTTAAAACTCTCTTGAAGGGTTTTGTTCTTAAAGTACTTCAAGGTTCTGAGTAAGTCAGGCCTGAGTGTTACTGGTGCAAACTCCTCATGAATCATTTGTTAAATAACTTCATCTCTTAATTAAGTGCTGTAATTAGGCCTGAACTATTGGTCAAGCCCAGGGCTCTGTTTAACAAGGAGATCCAACCCAAACCTTGTGCCTCAGCGGGAGGCTCTTCCTCATTCCTTGTCATCCGTATGCTATCCCTATCCTTTTCCCTCTGCTCCCTGCCCTCCCCCAGGCTCCACGTGGACAATCTGGGGGCTGGTTTTGGTTTTGGATTGACCGGGTTTGGAGTTTGGTCCGCTTTTCCTCTCGGTGCTTTAAGCACTGGCGGAGTGACCCTCGCCAATGAACTTTGCTGTGCTCTTGCTTCTTTGTTAACCCTGTTTTAAAACGCTCCTTCACAACAGCCGGGTGTGAATCAGGACTGCCTGGATCGTGGTGCTGGATGAGGAGACATCCCCTCCTCACCGAGCTCTTCCACGGGGTGATTTCCTAACCCTCAGCTTCTCCAAAGCATCTGGACACTGGCTGTCCCCACCACAGAGGGAGCCAGTGGCCAGGACAACGCAGCCGGGATGGTTTTCCTGCTCCGAGACCAGCAGAAACGGGATAATCCCACCTGGAAGTGACTTTGCACAGCCAAACTCCGCGGCCACAGATGCCGCAGGAGGTAAATCCCCGTGAAAACACCAACCCTGGCTCTGCTTCCCGGGGATAAATCCAAGAGTGTTTAATCCTCAGACTGCCTGGACATCCCTCCTGCCAGGCTCTGGCTCTGACACAAGAGGTGCATCAGCCACAAGTAGCTCTGGGCTGGCCATAAACCAAGAGGCATCACGGTGGGTGGTGAAGATCTCTGTGGTGGGAGGGATGAATGCCGGGCTGGAGGAGCTGGGATGGGGTGGGATTGTGGGATGGGGCTCCCTCTGGATGTATCGGGGAAGAGCTGATGCTCCATCCAGCCTGGATGGACCCCTCTGATGGCATTCAGCTGGAACTGGGAGCTGCCATACCTAACTGGGAGAAGAAACCACAATTTCTTCCCACTCCCAGTGGCCTGTGGACTCCCAAGGTCTTGAACACCTAAAATCCTGGAAAGGTTTGGGTTGGGGGGGACCTTCAAGACCATCCAGCTCCAACTCCCTGCCATAGACAGGGACACCTTCCACCAGACCAGGTTGCTCAGAGCTCCATCCAGCCTGGCCTTGGACTGGTCTGCACTTGTCTCCTGGACCAGACAGTTCTGTTGGAGGCTCTGAAGGAGCAGATTGTTCCCCAGGATCCATCGAGCTCTCCCACTGGACCTTCAGGTGCACAGAGGATTGTCTGGATCTCCAGGAGCAGACAAACACCTCGAACATCATCCCATCCAAAGCAGGGACCTCATGCTGACCTGACCCTTGGAAACTGGACAAGGTGAATGAGGATTCTGCCCCTCTGCCCCACTCAGGTGACACCCCACCTGCAGAGCTGCCTCCAGCCCTGGAGTCTCCAGCACAGGAAGGATGAGGAGCTGTTGGAGTGAGTCCAGAGGAAGCACCGAGATGATCAGAGGGATGGAGCAGCTCTTCCGGAAGGGAAGGCTGGGAGAGTTGGGATTGTTCAGCCTGGAGAAGAGAAGGCTTTGGGGTGACCTAATTGTGGCCTTTCAGTACCTGAAGGAGCTACAAAAAGGATGGAGAGAGACTTTTGACAAGGGCCTGGAGTGACAGGACAAGGTGAATGGTTTCAGACTGACAGAGAGTAGGGTTAGATGAGATATTGGGAAGAAATTCTTCCCTGGGAGGGTGGGCAGGCCCTGGCACAGGTTGCCCAGAGAAGCTGTGGCTGCCCCTGGATCCCTGGAAGTGTCCAAAGCCAAGCTGGATGGGACTTGGAGCAACCTGGGCTAGTGGAAGGTGCCCCTGCCCATGGCAGGGGCTGGGACTGGATGATCTTTCAGGTCCCTTCCAACCCAACCCATTCCATGATCCCAGGACTCCACGACACCCCTTGTCCGACCCGTGTGGTGGAAGTGTTGCTGTCAGGCCCTGGTTTTTGGGTGGGTGATGGGATGAGCAGTGGAGTGTGATGGACGTCAGTGGCATGAGTGGTGATGATACCAACACACATCTCCTTGTCGCCCTCAGAGCTCCCGCTGCTCCTCAAGAGGACAATTTGACAGGCAGGTGGAAGGAGGAGAGTGATGTCCCTGAAAAAGAAGAGACATCTCTGCAAAGCAGAGTCCAGAGGGGATTTGTGGGCGCCCACCTTGTGCCTGGAAATGCCGTGGGCAAAACCAACACACCCATCAATTCTGGTGGCTTTGCTGTGATTCCTCTCGGCTGGGATGGGAAGAGGTGGGGAAGGCAGAAGATACTTCACGTCACCACGAGTCTGATGTGTTCCTCAGCACAGCAGAGCCTTTCATCTTTCAAAGACACCTTATTTTGGTGGCCTTTTCCCTTCAGATGCTCAGGGCTGAAGGCACCTGTGGCCGACACGAGTGGTGGGTGCTTCCTGCACACACGGAAAGGATGGTTTGGAGGTGGGATGACCTTGGGAGGAGGAGAAGAACACCTCCAGCCTGTCAGGAGAGAGGCTGATTCTACTGGGGAAGAGCCAAAGGAAAACTGATCGACGAAGCACGGGAGACAAAACGAGACACCCAGAATAGCTCCGGGGCTGGAGCTGTGCCTGTCCATCCACAGGACCTGCCCTCCCACCCAGCTGCTCCCCCTCCCCACTGAGGGGCTCTCCCCACGGGCAGGGGTCCTGCAGAAGCACCAGGACCCTGTGACACGGCTGCGGTGGCTCCGTGACACCCCAGACGTGGTCCCTGGCAGAGGGACCCACAGGGAGAACCTGAGCTCAGGCCGAGTCTTTTAAACGAGGTTTGACTTCTCCGGGGGATTCATCCTGGCAAATTCAAGTGGAAGGAGGTGTGGGAACTGCACCTGGATACTCTTGAGGGGGGTTAAATGTGTCCACCACTGTGGCCTCCTGCCCCACGGAGAACCTGCCAAGTGCTGCTTGGGTGGAGACCTCTCAAAATGAAGCTTTATCATCCCTTTTTCATCCACTTTCCCCATTTCTTCTAAACTGGACATTGCAGGGGATTTTGGTGGTCCACATTTTGGTGGACACATTTTTTTCAGCAAAACAATCTTGTTCTTTCCACGAGGGAACCAAAATCCCACGTGGCTCAGGGAGCCAAAGGAATCGGGGAGAGGTTGGGGAAGCGGGGACTTTGTGGCACAGAGCAGTGCCCAAAACCAACCGCGAGTGAAAAGCCCTGCCCAGAAAGGAACAGGATGCTTTGGTGAACGATTAGGGGAGAAAAAGGAGAGCAAAGTCCCCCCCAGAGCAGGAATGCCAAGCACCCCCACGGCTGGCTGGGCTACTTGGCGTTGTCCATTGCGGGGACAATCCCGGCCGTGCCCTCCAGGCGATGAGTTTGTCACTTCACAGTTTTGGGAGCACATGTCACGGTTCAAGTTCATTCATCTGCGTCCTGCGATGAGTGATTTGCATTTTCCTGGCTCTCAGGTTACGCGGAGCCGTGAGGAGCTTCAAAAACATCCCTGGGTTGGGGAGTCCGGACTTTCATAGTCCAGGATGGAGGTGCAATGTCTCCGAGGGCCAGATCCCGCTTCTTCCCTATGGATCCTGCTCCTTCATTATGGATCCTGCTCCTTTCCAATGGATTCTGCTCTTTCCCTATGGATCCTGTTCCTTTTGTATGGATCCTGCTCCTTTCCAATGGATTCTGCTCTTTCCCTATGGATCCTGTTCCTTTTGTATGGATCCTGCCCCTTCCCAATGGATTCTGCTTCTTCCCTATGGATCCTGCTCCTTCTCTATCCTGCCCCTCCCTATGGATCCTGCTCCTTCTCTCTGGATCCTGTTCCTTCCCTATGGATCCTGCTCCTTCCCTGTGGATCCTGCTCTTTCTCCATGGATCCTGTTCCTTCAGTACACACCTGCAATGGCAGCACCAGGGAGATCCCAGATGCTCCCAGAGAACCAGAATTTTGCACAGGAACAGCCTTGGAGGTGCCCTGAAGTTCACATCCAATGGAATTGTTCCCTGTTTGCCAGCCCATCCCGTTCAGGGGTGAGGAAAGGGCTTCTGACACAGGAGGAGGAGCAGCATTCCCTAAAAACAAATTCGATGCCGGAATAATTTTGGGCTGCAAAAAATCCTTGCAGTGCCTCTCTGAGAACATCCCAACTTCCATCTCTGAATTCCACTGCCTGTTCGGCTCCTGAAGGGCTCAGAAAGATCAGGATGAACCGATTGGAAGGGGGATAACAACAGGGATCCTTTACCGTGCCATGAGGGCAGAGATTCACCTGCTGCATCCACAGTTTAAACAGCAGGAGGGAATGTTCCCAGCCAGTGGAATTCCATCTCCTGCTCTCTTCCATTGGATCCAGACCAGAGGATTCTGTTTCCAGCAGTTTGTGAGGCTGGTTCAGCTCGGAACAAGCAGACCTAGTTGAAGATGTCCCTCTTCTTTCCAGAGGGGTGGGACCAGGTTGCTCCAAGTCCCGTCCAGCCTGGCCTTGGACACTTCCAGGGATCCAGGGGCAGCCACAGCTTCTCTGCCCAACCTGTGTCAGTCCCTCCCGACCCTCCCAGCCAGGAATTCCTTCCCAATATCCCATCTAACCCTGGGAAGCCATTCCCCATGTCCTGTCCCTCCATCCTTTGTCCCAAGTCCCTCCCCAGCTCTCCTGGAGCCCCTTTAGGCACTGGAAGGGGCTCTGAGGTCTCCCTGGATCCTTCTCCATGCTGAGCAATCCCAACTCTCTCAGGCTGTCTCCGTAACATCCCACACCCCTGGACATCTTCCCCTCCCAAATCAGCATCTCCCACGTATCCTTGTGGGCTGGATTTCCTGGACAATCCCAAAAACCCAATAAGAGGACTTGTTCAATAATGAAAACCAGGTAACTGGACTCGATCCTGAACCTGCAGCAGCCTGAGGGTGTTGAGGGCCCTGGCTCAGGGTCCCTCCCTGCCCCCAGAGGAATGGCCAGGAGACCTGGTGCTGGGACTAGTTTGCCAAGGGCATTTTGGGCTGTGCCACACCCTGGAAGTGGCTCCTGGCAGAGCTCTGGGACTGACACAACAGCACCGGCGTGCGAAGGCTCTGGCAGGAGGGATATCCAAGGGCTGTCCGTGCATCCTTGGGGTGCTCTGGATGGGCTGCAGGACGGTGGAGCCATGAGATGAGAGGTCTAAGAGCTTGTGAAAGGACCAGGCAGCACGTAAAGCCCCACTGCCACATCCCTGGAAGTGTCCAAGGCCAGCTTGGATGGGGCTTGGAGCAACCTGGTCTCGTGGAATGTGTCCCTGCCCATAGCAGGGGGTTGGAACGAGATGATCTCGAAGTTCCCTTCCAACCCAAAGGATTCTATGATGATTCCATGCAAAGCTGGGAGACAGAGAGGTAAGGAGGGGATGTGGCGATGCCTGACTTGCTCCCTCTCCCCCTCGGTGCTGCAGGCAGCTCCACCACCCCCTCTGGATGCGGGATTTTCCTGAGCCTGCAGCGCTGAATGGCCTGGCTGCGATCCCTGACCCACCTGTCCCTCCAGGATGAAACCTTAGCTCGGGGCTGGGACCTCTGGCTGGGCTAGTTTGGAGTCTGATATATTTTATGCCCCTGCCTGAGGAGGTTTGTGCTGCTGGAGCCTCGCACTTCCCCGTGCCAGGTCGGTGTAAGCGGATCCCTGCAGCTCGTGGCTTGTTATGTTTCCCAGCACAGTCTGTGCCGGTTAATATGTACCTCCAGGAATTTGGAGATGCTCCTTCCAGCAGGGAGGCCCCTGGGTAAGACAGGGCATCTTCTCTCCATGACGTCAGCCCTCGCCGGGCCAAACGGCTCCGTGTGCCCGGGTGCTCCACGAAGGGCTCGGATCACGGAGTCCCAAAATGCCCTCCAGGACCTTCAGGTTTCCTACTGTAAAACTGGCTGCGCCGTGGAACCTCCAGCCCTGCCCACCCAGGACCTCCTGGCCATGCATGACTTCACTGTGGTGCTGCGGGAAAAGTGGGAATGACGTGGGTGGGACACTGCCCGTGGGACAGCTCTGCTCTGGTAACCCTGGGGGAAGCCCGTGGGTGGGCGCTGAGCTCCGTGTGTCTTTCCAGTGGGAGGTGGCGGGGGATGCATCGGGTGTCAGCCCTGGGTGCCAGCCAGGGTGTCTTCTGACAGCCCCGGGGGCCCTGGCGCTGCTCGTGGGGTGAGCAGCCCCCGCGGCAGGTGCCGTGCCAGGAGGCGAGGGAGGGCTGAGAGGGGATGGGGAGGGGGATATTTGAGCCCCAGGCATGGCTTGTGCCCAGCTCCTGTCACCTCAGGCGTGGAGGGCAGCCCTGGGGGGGGGTGGGGGGGGAATGCCTGGTTGAGATGTACCTGCCAAGCAGGTCAGCAAGGATGGGCATCTCCCCTCTCTGGCACTGGGAAACCACCAAGAGGGTTTTGTATGGCTTGGGTGTGTGGCCAGGAGGGCTCTGGAGGGTGTCTTGGAGCAGTTTTCCCACTCAGGGCAGGTTTGGAGCCTGGGTTTCCCTGCAAACACCTCACTGCTCTCGTTGCTGGGCCCCACAAATGCTGTCCTGTCTGGGCTCCTGTCCTGCTCTTTGTGACAATCCTGATTCCCGGGAAATAGGACCAGAGGTTTTCTCCTCTTGCTCTTTTCTTCTCCCCACCATCACTGACTTGTCTGTGTTCAGCAGGGTCCACCTGAGATGCTGATGCTTCTCGCAGGTTTTTATCCTCATCCCATAATCTTCTCCCTTGCAATTCCATGTCTGTGTGCCAGAAAAGGTCCCTCCTCCGTGAAATAAGTCCAAGGCCTTTGTAGAATCATAGAATAATTTGGATTGAAAGGGACATCTAAAAATATATTGGTTTAATTTTAAGGATCATCTCCAACCATCATTCTATCCCCTTGCCATGAGCAGGGATAGTTTCCACTAGCCCAGGTTGCTCCAAGCCCCATCCAAGCTGGCCTTGGACACTTCCAGGGATCCAGGGGCAGCCACAGCTTCCCATTTGTTAGTGGGAAACCATTCCCCCTCATCCTGTCGCTCCAAACCCTTGTAAACAATCTCTCCCTATTCTTCTTGTTGGCTTCCTTCAGGCACCGAAAGGCTGCAATTAGGTCACCTCAAAACCTTCTCTTTTCCATGTGTTGGGCTCATCCGGATCCTCCCACTCGAGGGTTTCATCAGGGTTAAACTGAGCCCCAAATGAATCCCTCCTGGCTCCTTTTACGGACACAGGAGATGAGTGTCCCCATCACTCCATTCCCAGACCCCAATCCACCGGTCTGAGGCCACAGTGAATTACAGTGGGCAGGGAAGCCTTTTCCCTCTGGAATGAGGACTTTTGCATTGGCCGTGCCCTCACCAGCCCCTTGTGCTCCCACTCTCCCCTCCCCTCCAAGCAGCGTCTCCATCCACCACCCGGGGATATCAAAACCCCGGGTCCCCTAAAGGAAGTGCAATCGCAAGGGTCATTTTCGACGCTGCAGATGCTAAATCGTGCTCTGCTGACTGCTGGAAAACATCTCCCTCCCCCTCCCAATCCAGGCAGAAGTTTTGCAACAGCAGCAAATCCCCTGATAACCCTCCTGTGCTGGAAGCAAAGCCCTCCCCAAGTCGGAGCACCAATAAGTGTGCGGAGCCAGCTCTGCAGAACATCAGCTCCGGTGATATCCCTCCGTTTCCCTCTTTTCTCGGGAGCTCCAGGCAAGTGCCAGACTTCTGAGCCAGGCTCTTTCTTCAGGTCCTAATTCAGGGCAGTTTGCAAAAGGATTAGTGTCTGTTTGAAGGGGTTTTTTCATGCTCCGGGACAGTATCCAGGCAAGAGAAGCCAGTTAAGGGAGAGAGGAGTCTCACAGAGTCCCTTCCCATTCTCTTTCCCTTGTCAAACCGGCAGCCTGTGGTGGTGGGACCGGCGTGTTGGACCCAAGGCTTCTTCTCTCTGAGGTTTGGCTTGGAGCAAAGTTGACATTTGGGGACTCAACACCTCACCCACAGGTACTGCTGAGGCCTCCTCTCATCCTTCATCTCCTCTCCTCATCTCTCCTCTTCCCCTGGATGAGAAATATCCAACCCCAACATTGCTTTCCTACTTCCAGCTCCCAACACCTCTTCTCTGACTCTGAAGTCGAGCTCATGGAACAGCCCAGTTTGGAACTGCCACCTTAAATCCCAGTGGTTCCATCCCTGTGGCCTCTTGGGACAGCTCCAAGCTGCTTCTTGGGAACAGCCCCATCCATGCTGCCCTCCAGCAACGGAGATTTTACTCCTTGTCCCAGCTCCTCGAGCATCTTCCATGGTTTGCAAGCCAAGCTGCTCCCTTTTTCCAGCAGTTCTTCTGGAAGCACAGAGAGCAATCCATGTCCTTGGGCACAGCAACCTCCACCAACAAGTTTAAATCCAGTGGCAAGTCCATAAGTTGGTCCGTGCCTCGCCTGCCTGGTGTAGGTTCCTGGCTTGAAGCCCTTCATCAAGAAAGTGATTTAGGATAAAGGATTGCAATTCCTGTGGCCACGAAGTTGGCCCCGAGGAAGTCCAATTCCATATCCTTCCAGATGTGCCTTCATCTGGGCACTATGTAAAGGAAAGCCACGCAGAAGGGTTTGATGGAGACCAGGATCCTCATTCTGGGGCTCAGCTTGGAGGAGCAGGAGAGAGAACCCCCACAACATTCCGTGGACTCCACAGTGGGGTCCTGCTTCTGCCTGTGCTTTCTTGCTGTTCTCTCCCAGCTCCTCTGCTCCTTCCACCCAAGGGACTCCACCATTCCTGACCCTAGGGAGTTCTCCCAAGAAAGGACCCCTGGGCTTGGCTGTCCAGCTGCTCTTCTGGCCATGCCACTCATTGAGTAATGGTTGGACTTGATGACCTTAGAGTGGTTCCAGTTCCATCTCCCTCGTTCTGCCCAACCCTGCGGTGATTTAGTGCTGGTGGAAAGCAATTGTTACAGCCCAGAGTCTTCTCCAGCCACACCCTGGATCCTTCCACACTCAGTCCTGAATTCATCTTCTAGAAACAGAGAATATCCTGAGCTGGAAGGACCCACAAGGATCATGGAGTTCAGCTCCTGGCCCTGCCCAGGACACCCCAAGAATCCCACCACGTGCCTGAGAGCGTTTTCCAACTCCACTCTGCTCCCTAACTGCTGGGACTTCTTCTGAACTGCCTAAAAAGTGCTGCCTTTGCCCCAGACTTCCCTCAAACCCTCCTCTCACCATCCTGCAACAACTGAGCTGCTCCACCAGCTGAGCGTTGTCTCACCTTCCAAAGGGAAGAGCCCGGCAGCTTTCACCTGCTCATCTTCGAATAAACCTCCTAGCATCCCATCTCCTCCCTTGTGGAATTCCCTGCACATCCCACTCTCCAGCTCAGCCCCTGGAGCGAGTACAGCCTTGGGTCAAGTGTAATCATTTTTATAGAGCTGGGGATCAATAGCTGCTGGAGATAAATGCCGTGTGCCGGAGCCCCCCTCCGGCTCCTGGGAAGCCAAAGCAACACTACATGAAAGAGCACTTATTTTATTACTGCTGCAGGAGGATGGAAGGGCTGGGACTCCATGCCAGGGGCTTGGTAGAGCTTTGGGAGCAGTGCAGGATTCGTGCAAGGCCTGTTTGGGAGTGGGGAGAGCATCCTTCGCCTAAGCCTTCCTTCTTCCCATCTTCCCCTTGGATGAAGGTGCGTCCCTGTTTTGCACGGCACAGACAGCAGCTGCAAGGGATCAGTGGCTTCATCCCGAGCCGATGGGTAACTCAAGGGAAAGAACCGTATGGATACAAATAGATTTAACACCATTCTGCTCTGAAACCTCTCTGTGGCAGGTTTCTTTTATGGGATATATCTCTTATTGCCTGTTTTGGCAATGCAGTCCCCCCCTCAGCTGAAATTCCCATGCATAGACACCTCAGTCTGATCCCTGCAAAGCACTTCGGGACAAGGGGGTGGATAAGTGTCAACAGGAAAACTCTGGGAATACTCTGAGCTGGCTAATTATCCTCCTGGGATGGAACCAAACGATCTGGGCAATTGATGCTCCGAAGGGGGGGATGTGATGGACGGTGGGCACATCGTGTGAGAAATGTTCTTTTATTCTCACGTGATGCTTTCTGTGGCTGGTCTGCGGGTTTTTGGGGATGTGTGACATTTCCCAGAACCTGGTCATCTGAGTCTTCTGCCTCCCTGTCCCTTTCCCACCCTTGCCTCTGTCCCCTCTGTAGGTGCTGAGCTGGGGTGGTGCTCGCTGAGGGGGATTTCTAAGTGCTCAGAGGACTCTGCTCTGCACGGAGAGCAGGAACTCGTGTCACCTTCCCCACCACATTCCTGGATGTGCTTCCAGACCATACTGAGGAAGAGCTGAGCCTTAACCCTGCACAGCCCGGTCCAGCTTAACCCAGGAAATGAAACTTGATGCTTGGCCTGGTAAGATGCAGCTTTTTAGGGCAGGAGTCAAGGAATGGACAAGCAATGCCCTGACTGCCACCCATCCCCGGGTATCTTTCTCTATCCAATACTCATCTCTCCCTGGTTTTCCGTGGGGGTGGCTTTGTGTTGCTGCAGTGGGAGAAGCTGAGATCATCCCCATGGACTTTCAGCCTCTGTGGGTGGGACACTGTAGGTCAGAATTAGGGTTCTACACGAGAGGCATTTTCTAGCAGCATCCTTTGGAAGGAGGAGTTGTCCTCCTCTGCAGGAGAGGGCAGTTCCTGAGCTTTGCCTGCACCAACCCTGTCGGTCCACGACATCAATCAGTGTCAGGATGGGGACAGAATCCTGGAATCACAGAACAATCGGGGCTGGAAGGGACCTTTAAAAACCCCCTGCAACGAGCAATGAGATCTTCAACCGGATCAGGCTGCTCAGAGCCCCATCCAACCTGACCTGGATGTTTCCAGGGATGGGGCATCCACCACCTCTCTGGGAAATCTGTGCCGGTGTTTCACCAAAGCTTTGGGCAGCTTGAACAATTTGGTGTGTCTGACTGAAAACTGCAACGCCCTGACAGCAGTCGGGGTGTGTGGGGAGCCCATGGATCTCGCCTCCATCCCTTTCTGGTTAATTTATCCATATTCCCCCATCCATACATCAAACCATTTCGAATCCATCCTCCCAGCGCTGCACAGGAAGGTTTGACAGGCGGGGAAAGTGCCAGGTCATCACTTCTGTTATTGTTTCAAATGAATTTTATGGATGTATATTTAGCTACGAATATCTGACCCACAGTGCTTTCAACTACACAGAGCCATTTCAACCCATAGGAAATATCACCACGATCTTATCAAACAGGAAAAGGAGCAAGGAACAGAGCAGCTCTTCAAGCCCAGGGTCCCACTTGCTCTGTCTCCTTCCAGTGCCACCGTGCAGTGACTTTGGAGGCATTTCCATGCAGATTCCTCTTGGCAAAGGCTAAAATTTATTGGCATTCGTGGCTCAAAACCGGGAATGTGGCTCCTTGCCCTCTTTGCCCCCACAAGACCCTGGTAGGACACCTGAACCATGTACCTGCTTTGAATAAGGGTGTCAGCTTTGCCCTTCCCAGGCTGCTGCAGAAGCTGCTCTGAGAGAGTTGTGGTGCTCTGGTGTCAGCTCTGCATGCAATCCCATGGGATATTTCCCCAGTGGAATTCTCCCTCTGCTTCTGCTGGGGCTGGGCAGGTGAGGCTGTGTCTGTTCCTCCTCCCTGAGTCCCCTTCCCACCTCTGATGGTCTCTTTCTGAGCCTGAATCCTTCTCCTAAGCACAGTGGGTGTTTCCTCTCCTCATTCCTCATTTGGTCCTCACTCCTCCATCCTTCTCTCTACACACAGAGAGCCAGTTCAGCCTTGCTCTTCCTTCCTTTACCTAAATTACCTTGTCGTGCCTCAGTTTCCCTCCTCTGGGTGCTGGGTCATGGTCTTGGTTGCTTCTGGGAGTTTGGTCCTTCCATGACCAAACAAGACTGACCAAACTTTGATACCTTCCCTCCCCCTCCTCCTTGCTGGTGCTCAGCTGTTGGACATCCATGTCCTGGCCCCAAACCTGATGGATTCTGATTGTCCTGAGGAGACCCACGCTGTGTCCACACTACAAGGTACCAAACAGGCTCTGGAGTGGGAGATCCCAGGTCATCCTGTCCCCACAGCTGTCCCCTCACCTGGGGACCTGGTGTTATTTGATGGCCCTGAGCCAGGGTGGCATGGAACAGTTCCCTCTGTCCAGCTGTGCTCACTCACCGTCTCCAGGTGGAGCATCCACAAAGCCCTGGTGAGGACAAGAGAGACTCATGGAATGGAACCAGAGGAAGCTGTGGAGATGCTGAAGGGCCTGGAGCATCTCTGTGAGCAGGAAAGGCTGATGGAGCTGGGGCTGTTCAGCCTCCAGAGGAGACACTGAGAGGGAACCTCCCCATGTCCATCAGTGCCTGCAGGGAGGGGGCAGAGCATGGACCAGGCTCTGCTCGGGTGCCCAGCGATGGGACAAGAGGAAGAGGCAGGAACTGATGCCCAGGAAGTTCCACCTGGACAGGAGGAAGAACTTCTTTATTGTGAGGTTGACCACGCACTGGCACAGGTTGCCCGGAGACAATGTGGAATCTCCCTCACTGGGGACATTCCAGAACCATGTGGACACAATCCTGTGCCACGTGCTGTGGGATGACCCTGCTGGAGCAGTGATGACCCCACCGTGGGTCCTTCCAACCTGCTCCACTTCGTGATTCCCCAAGGATACACCCCTGGCTACACACCTTCTAACACCTTTGCATCCTCTACAAGCCACAGCAGGAACCCTCAGAGCGACACAACTGCACGGAACACGTTCCCAAAACATCTTTAAATTGCCAGTGCAATGGTCCACGTGATGCGTGTGGCACCCACCAGGCTCAGAGGACCCAAAACATCAGAGGGGGAAGACGCCCAAGGGTTGCCACGAACCAACAGTGACCACAACCACGGGTGGCTCTGGGGCTTGGGGTGAAGATCCTGCCCAGGCTGCACCAGCAATATCCAAACCCCCACACCACCTGGAAGCAGCAGGAAGCCGAGCACGGCCTCTCCCCCCTCCCTCGGAGCCTGCAGTTAATTATTGACAAGGGAGGGCTGTTTTGAAGGGCTGACTAATTTTATGAGCAATCAGCCAGGAGCGTGGGGATGCCACTCCGTGCTCCAATATCCTGTCTCTGAGAGCATCCCCTCCCTCCCAGCTGCCTCGGGGGAAGGAGTCAGCCCCTGGAATGGACACTTATCCAATAATACGCCAAGGGGGGCAGTTTCTTGCTTAACCTCAAGTGGTTAGTGCTTGGCGTGTGTGCTGAAACACAACACCGACAGCCCTCATCAATATTTATCCCGGCTGCTGGAGCCGCGCTGGAGATGTTTGACTCCCCCCCGGCCCTTTTTGGGGGGAGTTTTCCAAGCGCTTGTTTTCAGAGAGACTCCCGTGGCCCTCGGTGTGCTCGGGGCAAAGAGCAGCTCCTGACTCAGCTCCGATCCGCTGCCAGGAAAAGTCTCCCGGGGTGGAATCGCACCCGGGAACGCGTCGGGGGTGCGGTGGCTCGCCTGGATTTGAACGCTAAGCAGGATCGCGGTGTCGCTGTCCCCAGTTGTCACCACAGCGTTTAACATCGTTCCCCCCCAGACTCGGGACCCCCGTGGCTTCAGGACACAGTTGGGGGGGGTCACAGAGGCCGGGGTGCTCTCTCCTGCAAGAGCTGGGGATGATGCCACCATTCGGGACAAATGCCACCGTGCGGGACAAATGCCACTCTCCAGGGCTCAACCTGTGTGTCTCCAGGGATCAGGAAGGTGCTGTCCACCAGGACTGGGAGGCCAGGGAGCAGGGGCAAGGTTGGGGCTCCGAAGACCCCGTTTTCCCTGCGTTGGGGGTTCTTTTGGCAGGCTGTGGGGACGCTGGAATGCTCTGCGCAGTCCCAGGGGACGCCGCTGCGTGTTCCCTCGGGCTGAGGGACCTGCGACAGCCCTGCCACTCCCCTCTGCGGACACTTTGTGGGAATATCGCTTTGATTTCTGCTGGTGGACAGACTCTCCTCCCTACTTTTTCCTCCCTGGAGTGCTCTGAGTCCCTCCACAAGGGACACACATCAGAGCCCATGGGGACCCCGGGCAGACGCCAAAACTTGTCGGTGTCCCAAGTCTGGACCCTTTCCCTTC
>VWZF01003097.1:218920-233753 GCA_013396755.1 Sclerurus mexicanus
GGGGTGCGAGGGTTAAGCCCGTGCCCTCTTGGAGCGGTGATTTAGTCGCATCACTCAGTCCGGGTCCTCCGGCCCCCGAGCAGCATCCAAGGAAACCCTCCCTCCCTCCCGCAGTTCCCGGGGGCAGCCAAGCCTGAAGCCCCTCTCACTTCTCGCCGGCAGCAACAATGTTATTCCGCACCGAGGCAATTAACTCCCTCTAATTAAAACCGCGGCGCGTGCCATCCCTCAATGACACGGGCTAAGGGGGGGTGGAGGTGGAAGGGGAGCGGAAAAGGCTCTTTCCAGCCCTCCTCCACCTCATCCCCTCCCAGCTCCCTGTGGGATTTTGCCGTGGGGCCGCTCCCCGGGCGGTTCAAGAAGGTGGGCACGAGGGAGGGGGAATGGGGAGAGGGCCAGAAAATGTGCGGATGCTCAGGATTTTGGGTGCATGTTGTGCACATCAGCCGGCGGGGGAGGGGGGGAATCTTTGTCCGAGCCTCTTCACCCACCCCTCCCCTCCAATCCTTTAACAGCCACTCAGCTCCAGAAGCTCTTGATTGACTTTAAATGTAATTAAATCGTCAGCACGATGAGCAGCATAATTCAGGGAGCTTTCATTGCCCGTCGGAGAGCTGAAGGGAGGGAGGGAGACGGAGGGGTGTTAATAATGCTCTTTTTATTGCCCTGCAGTAGGAAGAGGTTCGGGGAATTTGGGGGCAGGGAGGTGTTTGGGGAGCAGCCTTGGACCAGGCAGGGGGGGTTCGGATCAGGAAGGGTGACTCTGGGGTTTTTGGCTTCAATCCCAAAAGTCCTGGAGGGGTGTGGGGGGGTGTGTCCCTGTGGCGTTATCCCATGGCTTTATCCCGCTCTGTCTTTGGATCAGCCCCCAAGGGATGTGAAGGTTCTCCCAGGCAACAAGTGGCAGGGGGAGAGGATACAACCTCAGGCTGTGCCAAGGGAGGTTCAGGTTGGACATCAGGAAGAATTTCTTCTTGGGAAGGGTAGTCGAGCTTTGGAAGGGGCTGCCCAGGGCGGTTTGGAGTCCCCATCCCTGGAGGTGTCCAAGGAACAACTGGACGTGGCACTCAGTGCTCTGGGCTGGGTGACAAGGTGGGGACGGGTCACAGATTGGACTCGATGATCTTGGAGGTCTTTTCCAACCAAAATTCTGTGATTTGAGGAACATCCAGCCCAGTCTTTCCCTGTAGCCCATCTGCCTGTCTCTGGATATTTCCCAGGTGCTCCAGGACCATTTGGAGTTGAAATGCACCATGTCTGGCTGGGACAAGGACATTTCCCACCCTGGCTTTGCTCTCCCAGGGGCTTTGCATCTCCTCTCTGCATGAGGACAGGCTGAGCCCTCGTGGGGAACAGGAGGCACTTGTGTGGGTTCTTAAACATCTCCCATCACATCCAAGGGCGTTCAGGCACCGTGGGGAAGAGGGAGAAGCAGAAAGCCAAGCCCCAGTGGCTGGATTTGTTGGTTCAGCCACAGCGTTCCCTCCGAGAAAGGAGGGAATTCACCTGGCACAGTCAGGAATGGCCAAACTTAGGACAAGGACTTGTTGTTTGTACCACAGCAGCTTCTTGTGCCTCCTCGCTGTCTTCCATCGCTCTGCTTTAGGTCCTCTGGGGGAACTGGATGATACTTCCAGAACTGGTGCTTTCAGCCTTGTTTTATCCATTTCTTTTTTAATTCCACCAGAAATCCCTTCTGCTGTTTCCTCTGTATTTGGCCAAAACACGTCCCTCAGGGAGAGAGGTTCTTGCATGTGTTTTTTAAAGGGATTCTTCCCACCTAAACCCTCTCAGATAAAGCCTCCAAGCTGAAGTTGTGGCCCTCTCCACAGTGCTACTAGTTGCAGAAATTTAGGGAAAGTTTTCGCTTTGTGGTGCTCATTTCTTTGTCTCTTCTCTTTTTTTCCCCCCTCTGCATCAGTGTCATGATTTCTCCCTGAGCCATCGGGGTTTGTTGTGCTCGTGAGGTTTTTGGGGTGACCTGCACAGCTTCTACATTGTTTTAACATTGTGTTGGGCTTCAAATGCAGGAATAACAGCTCCATGCTTGGCTTGATCCAGGGAAGCTCTGGAAAACTCCTACCCTGCAAGGAAAGACCCCTCAGAGGGTTCACCTGGTGGAAGCCAAGGGAACCCGGGGCTACATCCAAACTCTTTGCACAATTTAGACTTCAGCGATACCCAACAGAGCTTGAGTAGGTTGAAGGCAACTTCAAGGTTCATAAATGTTGGAGGCTTTGCCATCTCTGCCATGTTTGCAGGTGCTGTTCGCTGCAAAGAAGGAGCCAGTGGTGGGGCAGTGACCTCCTGTCCCTAACTGGTTTTACGCAAGCCTGGCTGAGTTTTACCAAGCTGTGCTTAAGACTGGATCCAGCAAGACCTGAGGAACATCCCGTTGGTCCCCACTGGTGTGCTCAGGCCTGTCTGGATGTGTGTGGAGAGGACAAGGCACTGGTTATACAAGCAAATAGTTGCTTAAGGTCTGCAAGTTTTGGAAATGCCACCAATTAGTTAAAATTTGGACCTTGAAGGTGCAGAACATGAACCCCTGAGTTCCTCTGTGTGCTCAGACTCTGCACTTGTGCTTGTGTCTCAGAGTCTGCCAGCGGTGTGACCTGTGGTGGGTCAGAACCTCCTCTTCCACCTCATTTTTCATCATCTCATTTTGCCACCTCAGGCCACGCTGCTCTTACAGCGCTTTGAGAGTCCGAGGTGAAAACATGGGACGGGGCTGTGGGTGAAGATTTCCTTGGGGAAAGAAGGCATGGCTGAAAGGTTTGGGAGTGCAGAAGGCCTGGCTTTCAGGGAGGAGGCATCTCAAGCAGCATTCCTTGCGATGGAAACTGGGTTAGGGAAACACCTCTCAGCTTGTTGCCCGTGCTCTGAGAAGCAGGTGTCACCTGGACGGGGAGCTGTGACCCCCCTGCAGCTGTTCTTCAACGAGCCACAGGGTGGTGAGACCAGGGCAAAGCATCTCCTGGCACTTCTGGCTTGTCCTTCTCAGTTCCCGGGTTTGGAAGCCTGTCTGGTCCAGCACGTGTCCCTGTGGCACCTTTCCACCAAAATCGCCTCTCCACTGCTGTTTCCTCAGCCTGGGAGAAGATCCTCAGCCCAACCCAAAAGCGCTCCGTGGAAACCCCTCGAGATGCTTTTACCCTTTGATGCTCTTGGTGTTTTGCTCCACTGCAGCACCACCAGCATCCCACGGAGCAACGAGCAGCACCTGAAGCTGAGGAGCCCCCCTTGCCACGTCCCCGGCGAGGCAGGAGAAGCGATGCCAGGTGCTCAGCGGGTCCCCGAGCCCGGTTAGACCGGGCAGAGCAGCCGATGGGGCGGGGAGGGGGGTGGGGAGCGGATTAAAATTCTCGTTTCTTCACGCTGGGTGAGAATGATACAGTGGATTAGGCGGGGAGCTGCTCCTGGCTGCGGTGCTCTGCTGAATTAGCAACATGTTTGAATGAGATAAAAGGGGCAGCTTACCCCATCGCCCTCGTTCCACTAATCCCACTACAGCTGTGAAATGAATAGCAGCAGATCCTCTTTACTCCCTTCACTGACTATTTTCCTACCCTTGAGACCGAGGCAGCTCCACGCGGCTTTGCCAGACCTGGCCCCGCGGGCGCGTTCCTGCTCCGGCCAGATGCTCGCTCCTCTGGGAAGGGCCCTAGCCTGGGATTTCTCGGCGATAGGGGACTCTTGGGAGAGCATGAGGAACCAGAGAGAGTGGGGCTGGTTGTCCTGGGAAGAGCTTGTCCACCTCAGCGTGGCTTTAGAAGATTCCTTGTCACCACAGCGTCCGGCCACCGATGTGCCGGAGGAGGGAAAACGCGGTCCTGTTCTAACAGGTCACCTCAGCAGCTGGTAAAAGGTGGATTTTCCTGCTCTTTCCCACTGGGAATGAGTCAGGCGACTAAACTGAGGATGGTCCTTGGTTCCTGCAGCTTGGGCTGGCCCTGGTTGGCTTTGCTCCCACTCCACCTACACTCCCACTGGCGACACTTCGCCTTCGCGTTGGTGGACATCCCGTGGGACTGCTGGCGGCTCTAGGGATGTGGATGATGTCTCCTGGTGCTGGAGGTGATCCCACCAGCTCGCTAGTGAGCAGATCGTGGGACACACTCATCCTCAAGGAGTGTCCCAGTGCAGTCCCACCTCCCTCAGGTGGGGCTGAGTGTGCTTCCGACCCCTCTCTCCCACAAGGACATGATGTTGCAGCGCAGACCTTGGGATAACTTAGGACCACAGCCCCATCTCTGCTTGTGCAACGAAAGGTTTCTGGAGAAAGATGAGAGGAGGAGGCTGTAAATAACAGGCAAAGATCTTAGAGGTCTTTGAAAACAATCTCAGATATCTTTTCTGGCCTTAATGATTCTGAGATGCTGCATGACGGTGCTGGGAAGAGGGTGTTGGATCTTTGGGGTCTGCTGACCTGTTCCTGGCACTGCAAGGGGTTATTATTAATTCCCCCCTTGTTGTCACAGCCCAGGGGTCACAACAGCTGGATGTCACTCCACTGGAGCTGGAGAGCTCAGAAGTGTCCTTCTCCCAGGCACTTAAAGGCTGGGATTCATCCCTTCTCTTTTGGGAGTCATCCCACGGGTGTCTCCATTGGAGACCGGTGACACCATGAAGTTCAGATCTGTGCCACCCACAAACCTGAGAGGACAAAGTGTCTACTCAGATATAGGTTCCTGCTTTGGGAAGAGTGGGAAAATTACCTCAGCTCCGCTAATTTTATCTGTTCCTTCCCCATCAGTGGGAAAGGGGGCTGAGTATGGAGGTGTCTCCACTGGATTAGCCAGATGAATCCCATCAAAACACCTTTTAGCCAGATCTCCATGTCAAGAGGATGAAAACACACCTGCTGTAGGATTGGATCCATTGATTGCACAAGGGTTTGGAAGCTGGGAAAGGTTCGGTGTCTTTTCCTCAAAAATCTGTATATTCAGGTTCAGAAGCAGTTCAGCTGGAAATTGCTCTTCCAGAGGTTCAGGAGGCCCCACAAGGAGCCGAGAAGGTGTTAATGCATCTCATGGAGCTCCCTCCTTGCTCCTGCCAAATAAGAGATTTCCCTTTTCTTGGATTATCTCTCTGCTGCAGTAACTTCCAAATCTCATCTAGTTGTCTCGTTTTCCTCATTCTGTGGGACCCTTTGTGTCATCCTGGGCATTCATTGCTCCAGCAGAATTGTCCCCAACCTTCAGCCTCCAAAACAGCAATTTCCACCTGTGAAGATGGAAGTTGAGCTTCCCAGCTTCCAAAACTGCCCTTTCCACCCATGAAGGTGAGGGTTGACCTTCCTGGAGGAACTCAACACCAACAGTGTACAAAACCATCACCTTTTCTGGTCCAGAGCTGACATTATTTGATGTTTTTTCTGCAGTTGTGTCCTAATTTCAGCACGATGAGCACCCAAATGTTTGCACGAGGAGCAGCTCTGATCCCACCTTCTCCAGGTGCAGCCATTGAAAAGCCTCTGACACCACGGTGAGCCTGACCTGGGTTTGCATTTTGGGTTGGATTCATAGAATCATCGAATCATTCAGCCTGGAAAAGCTCTCCGGGATCATCAAGTCCAACCTTTGGTTGAACGCCACCACACCAACTAAACTTCAGCTCCCTTGAAATCCGTTTGATGCTGAGTTTAAAGCTCAGCCTGCAGAAGGTGACACTGGATCCCTCGGGCAGAAGGGAGGGTGATGTGAGGGTGTCCTAAGCAGAGGTGACACCTTGGCCAAGAGTTCCACCTCCTCATCCCCTGCTTGGCTAATCAGATGGAGGCAAACATCCGAATTTCCACCTGCATCCCAGAAGATGGGTCCTGTTCCTGCTCCTGTGATCCCCCTCCTCATCCCCCAGTGCCTGGCTGAGGTGGAATCCTTCCCATTATCAATTTCAAAGACGTCTCTATTAACAGGACAATGGGAGAATAAGCACTTTCCTTTATTCATTTACCCGCTGTCTGATAATATCATATTGATGATAATTTTCCTTTAATGGCCCATTTGCAGTAATTATGATGCAGCGGGTGAGTAATTGTAGCTGACGCCCGATGCCTCCTACGGAACTCTGCAAACTTAATTCACTTCATTGTGGGAGAGGGAGGGAGGGAGAGGAGGGACACGGGGAGAGGACAACCCCACACAGACCTCTCTCCCCTCCCAAATGGGGAGCAGGGCAAATTATTGCCTTCTTCTTCTGTGAGGAGATTTGTGCCTTTCCCTCTTTCTCCCCTTTCCTACCCGTTCCCAAATCTGCCCGCTCTTGTGTTGTGTCCTTTGCAAACTCGTGTTCCCAGTTTTTGAGCGCTAACATGGATTTCTGCATTGCCGGGTGCCTTTTCCCGCCACCGGCAGGATCTCCGCTTGGATGTATCATGAAATCAGGAAATCATTTAGGTCGGAAAAGACCTCCGAGATCATGGAATCCCACCCTTAACCCAACACTGCCAAGGGCACCACTGACCATGTCCCCTCATGGATTTAAAATCCCTCCAGGGATGGTGATTCCATCACTGCTCTGGGAATCCTCTGCCAGTGCAGGACAACCTTTCCATGAAGGAATTTTTCCAAATAAATATCCAATCCAAACCTCCCCTGGCACAACTTGAGGCTGTTTCCTCTTGTCCTGTCCCTTGTTCCCCGGGAGCAGAGCCCGATCCCACCTGGCTCTTCTTTCCTGTCAGGGAGCTGTAGGGAGTGAGAAGGTCTCCCCTGAGCCTCCTTTTCCCTGGGATAAACATTCCCAGCTCCCCCAGCTGTTCCTCATCAGACTTGTGCTCCAGACCTTTGTCTTCCTTTAGGAAGCCAAATATCCCTGCTGGACCTGGGATAGGTCCATGCTCAGGCTCATCACCATTCCCTTGATGGTCTTTCCCTCTGGGTCCTTCTCTGCAGGCAAAAGGAACCTCAGGGAATGATCCTCTGGAGAGCACCGTGTTCAGAGCACCTTGGTGGAAAAACAAATCCCCCTGAGTCCAATCCCAAACTCCATGGCTAATCTTGGTGGAAAAATAAGGGCCTGAGGGAAAATAATCTGATTTTCTCCAAGCGGGAATCATCCAGGAATATGTCCTTGAGTGGGACAAGGGGACAGGGAAACCAGCCCATCCTGGATTTGAGGCTGTTGGCCCAAGTCATGGTTTAACCCATCAGCCACTTATTCAATGCACTGGGATGGGAGAGAATTAGGGGAAAAAAGGGAGAATTGGTGAGCTGAGGTAAGGACAGTTTAATAGGATAGAGAAAGAAGGGGAAATAATAATAATAATAAAAACAACAATAATAACAATAATAATAATATACAACAATAACAATAATAATGGTAACAATGAAACAATAGCAGCAACAAAACAACAATAACAATAGTAACAATAATAACAATAATAATAATATACAACAATAACAATAATAATGGTAACAATGAAACAATAGCAGCAACAAAACAACAATAACAATAGTAACAATAATAACAATAATAATAATAATAATAGTAATAATAATAGGATCCTGGAATGGTCTGGATTGGAATGGACCCTAAAGCTCATCTAATTCCACCCCACCTGCCATGGACAGGAACACCTTAATCCATTGAAGATGGAGATGGGACGAATTTGGAGGAGGATGCTCTTGGTAGTGATGCAGCCAGCCTACCCAAATCCATGGGATCTTCCAGCTGGAGTTGGGGCTCACCCAGTGGGAACTGGTGATCATCCAGTGGGAACTGGGGATCATCCAGTGGGAATTGGGGATCATCCAGTGGGAACTGGGGATCATCTAATGGGAACTGGGGATCACCCAGTGGGAGCTGGGGATCACCCAGTGGAAACTGGGGATCATCCAGTGGGAGCTGGGGATCATCCAGTGGGAACTGTTGATCACCCAGTGGGAACTGGGGACCATCCAGTGGGAACTGGGGACCATCTAATGGGAACTGGGGATCACCCAGTGGGAGCTAGGGATCATCCAGTGGGAACTGGGGATCATCCAGTGGGAGTTGGGGATCATCCAGTGGGAATTGGGGATCATCCAGTGGGAATTGGGGATCACCCAGTGGGAGTGGGGATCACCCAGTGGGAGTTGGGGATGGCCCAGTGGGAGTTTGGGATCATGTAGTGGGAGCTGGGGATCACCCAGTGGGAGTTGGGGATCATCCAGTGGGAGTTGTGGATCATCCACTGGGAGTTGGGGCTGCAGGGAGAGCAGCAAAATCCCAGCATGGAAATTTGAAGGGACAGGAAATCAGTGGATGTTCTTCGAGCAGAGCAGAGATAAACCCATCAGGTTCCTCAGTGTCCTGGAAATTGGATTGGGATGGAAATGAACATTTCTTTATGTACTTCAGCAGATTGATTCCTTGGGGAAAAAAAAATGACTGAGGCCAATTGAGCAATTGGCTCGGAACAATTGGTTGCGAGCGAGCTGCGATATTTTGTTTCAGTCAGGAACGCTCCAAGTTGGCTGCAAATTTGGTCTTATTTTCCTTTCTTTCTTTTTTTTTTAATTCAAGATGAATTTCAATCGTCGCTCCCAGCTGCGAAATGAAGACAGCTCTTTTAATGCATTTCATTCTGTTTTTAATTTCTCGGAATTAGGGAGGGAACTTAAGCACCGAAAACCTCAATGAAATTGAAACGCGGCTGGGAAATGCTTCGATATCGTTAAAACTCCATTTTTTTTTTGGCTATAAGGGATTTTTTCCTGTTGAAAATTCTCCCCAAGCTCTGCTTTTGGGGAAATTAGAGGGTGATAAATTCTGCAGCTACGTGTGGACTGGCTGATGCCTTTGTACCAGCAGAGATCCTCTCCTACCTCCTGATTTGTGTCTCATCCTCAGTGAGGAGCTGCCTCCCAGTTCAGTATTTTCTCCAAGGCTTCATTTCTCCAAATTAGCTGTTGGGAGAAATGAAGGTCTTTGATTTTCTTGTGTGTGGCTCCAACTGCCTGCCCCTCCATCTCCCTCCGTTTCACGGAGCTCAAGGAGCTGTTCGGTCCATCTTTCCCCTCCCAGAGGACACAGCTCATGGGAAAACGGAATGTGGGGCCCCTGGACCCACGTGGTCAGGTTTCACCTCTTGTTTCTTGGGATGGAGTCCTGAAACAAGGATGTTCTGGGACTTGTAGTGAGCTCTTCATGGTTTAGCCCGTCCTTGGGAGGGCTGAGCACAGATTAACCCCTGACAAGGGTCTTCTCCACTTGGAATGGCTTGAGGTGGCCAGACCCAACTCTTCATCCCTGAAGGTGGCCAAGGCCAGGTTGGATGGAGCTTGGAGCAACCTGGGATGGTGGGAGATGTCCCTGCCCATGGCAGGGGGGCTGGAACGAGATGCTCTTTAAGGTCTGTGCAGGGCCAGGAGTTGGACTCGATGATCCTTGAGGGTCCCACCCAACTCAGGAGAGCCTGTGCTTCTAAGACCGCATCCAGGTCCTTGGGGTCAGCACTGGGTGGAGACCACGAGCCAAACAAAAGTAAAGGCATTCGAAGGGCACATCACGAGTTTGTGAGTTGAGATTAAATGTTGAATAGGACAGAAAAGGAAAGGAAAATAATAATAATCATCATCATAATCACAGAATCACATAGTTTGGGTTGGAAGGGACCTTAAAGATCATCCAGTGCCACCCCCTGCCATGGGCAGGGACACCTTCCACTAGCCCAGGCTTCTCCAAGCCCCATCCAAGCTCGCCTTGGACACTTCCAGGGATGGGACAACCGCAATGCGTCGACACCTGATGGGAGAAGCAGCATCTGATGTTTCCTTTAGAAACAGATCTGGGTCCCCCATCCAGTGCACAAACACGGCCAGTCCTTCCCAGATCCCAGTCCTGGCTCTGGAGGAACCAGGAATATTTACAGGAATTCACAGGAAACCTGTTGGTTGGCCCAGAAATTTAAGACTATTTTAGGCTGGTGTTGGACGCCCGATATTTTTATCTTCGCCCTCGGTGGAGGAAGGAGACGGATCTGGGGCCTGTGTATTGATAAGAATCCATTCAGAAGTGGGCAGGTGTTGTGTTTGGATCGGATTTCTTTAGGATTAATGGTTATTCCTCCTCTTCTCCATTCCTCTTCATAACTGGAATGTGAAGGCTGAAGGATAAACCCTTTTACGAGGGATCAATATGTTAAGGTGTGGAGTTTCCCAGAATCCCAAGAGCCTCAAGCACGCTTGGCCAGCCCCTCCAGATTTCCAATCGCATTCCAAGTCCTTGGAAAGTGGTGTGAAATCCGCATTTGCTTTTTATGGATGAATATGAGTATTTTCCCCCTGTATTCTTTCATGCAGGAAAGCCTTTTAAAAACAAGTGGGTTTATTTTCTCCCCTGATCTCGAGGTTCCCCAGGAAGGAGAATTGTGTTTCTCCAGGACAGGAAAATAATAGAATATATTAAAATTTAACTTTTATCTGCAGAGTTTTGAGGGAGATGCAAGAGGTCCACAAATGTAGGATCCTTCCACCTTTTTGGCTGGAGTTACTGGGACAACAAAGCTGTGCAGGAAAGGCCAAGAGTTGGATCAGATTTCCTGGTCAATCTTGTCTTTTCCCTTCCTCTCATCCAAAAATCATCTTCCTTTCATTTTTTATTTGTTTCTTTATTTTGGTGCTTTGTTTTTTGGGTTTGTTGTTGTTTTTATTTTTGCTCATTTTTGGGATTTTGTTGTCATTTTTTGGGGGGTTGGTTTTGGGTTTTTTCTCTTGCCACGTCGAGTGTGGGATATCACCCAGTTTAGGGGGGGTTCCAGCTCTCTCAGCTTTGGCCCTTTCACTAATTTATCTCCACAGAAGAGCCTTGAATCGGGAAACTGACTCTGGGCTGACCCTGGGGCAGCAAATCCATCCTCTGGGCTCGAAGAAAAGGGATTTAATCCCTTCATTTCTTCATTCTGAGGAAAAATATTGTAGGATCATTTAGGTTGGAAAAGCCCTCCAAGATCATCGAACCCAACCATTCCCCCAGCACCGCCAAGGCCACCACTAAACCCTGTCCCCAAGTGCCACATCTGCAGGCCTGTTAAATAATTCCAGGGCTGGGGACTCCACCACTGCTCCAGGAATCCTGTTCCAGGGCGTGATGATGCTTTCCATGAAGGAATTTTTCCCAATATCCAACTAAACAACCCCGGGGGCAACTTGAGGCCGTTTCCTCTCATCCTGTCCCTTGTTCCCTGGAAGTAGAGCCCCATCCCACCTGGACCCACCCTCCTGTCAGGGGGTTGTAGAGAGTGAGAAGGTCCCCCCTGAGCCTCCTTTTCTCCAGGCTGAGCCCCCCCAGCTCCCTCAGCCACTCCTGGTGCTCCAGCCCCTTCCCCAGCTCCATTCCCTTCCCTGGACACTCTCCATCATGTTTCTCCATGAGAACATTGTGGGAAGTGTGATCAAAGGCTTTCCTAAAACCCAGGCAGGCACATCCCCAGCCTTTCCCTCATCCCCTAAAGGGGTCACCTTGTCAGAGAAGAAGCATCACATGTGTCCCCTCTCTTGGACACTGGTAGGTCAACGCCACTTATTCCAAAAAAAAACCAACTGATATTTTTTTTGGGGAAACAGAATTTTCCTTCCCAAGGGCTGTTTCCACACATCCAATCTTTCTCCCACTGCTCTCTGGGAGCGGCAAAGTCACTTGGGTTCTCCATCTTTGGCCAAGAGCAGGATCACGACCGAGAGAAGGAACCCAAACCTTCTGTGCTACATCTTATTTAAGACCCTCTTGTAGCTTGGCTGCCTCTCCCTTCCCACCCTGCCAATATCTCTCCATTTATGCCGTGGGTCTTAATGAGAATGAAGTGACTAATTGGGCCATCCCTGATGTCTTTCTAACCCCGGCCCACAGCTCTGAGGAGCCAATGGCGCTGAGCGAGTCCTACTGATTATTTTAATCTCATCATATGTCTTTTCTGGTCAATAAACTCCCTCTCAAATCAAATTGTTACCGAACATAACCCGACGTTAATGTCCATCGGACTCTGGGCTACAGCAACTAATGTAGTTTGTCATAATTAAGTGCGCTGCCTAATTAATTGAGTGGTCAGGATGCTAATTAGCCAGGTTTATTGAGACTGGAGGAGTATGAAGGGCAATACTGCAGCTCATCAGGAGCACTGGGACTGGAAATGAAGTACAAGTCCCTTCCGTCTCCCCTGACAGGCAGACAAATCCAGGGATACGTGGATTTATGGACTCAGAGATGGAGATGAACAGGGTTGTGCTGGTCGTGGTGTCTTTGTTTCAAGGGTCCCCAGCCTTTGCTCCCGTTTTCCACACGTTCCTCTGGCTCATCCATCACTCCAGCCTCACTCAGGTGTCTCCTCCGTCTGTATTTGGTCCTTCCTGCTGCATTCCCTGCTTGGATGAGGGAAAGCAGGGCCTTCCTGGTTCCTTCCAGGACTTCCAGGAGATGTTTGGCACACCAGGTGTCTCACATTTGCACATGAAGTTCCCTGAGAGTGGCAGTTCATGGATTTATTCCTGCCCAACCCGTTTTCCAGGCCTTTAGTGATGGGATGTCTAATTCCCAACATTCAGATCCTCTTTTTCGGAAAGCATTTCCCTGCCCTGAAGCCTCTTACTGTTCCTCAAACCTCAGGGCTTCTCAGTCTATCTCCATGATCAGTGATGAAAAGATTCTTCCCTTCCTGCCCAAAACCGGGACAGATTTTCCAAGGAGTGAAGAAAAGATTTGGAATCGCGCAGCACTTAAAAACAAATACAGCAATCAAATTCCTAATAGCAAAAAATTCTCACTTTTCAGCATTACAGCAGAAATTTGGCTCCATCTCCCTGAAAACTGAGAGATCAGAGCGATCTGCAGCTCCAGCGACCCTTGAAGAGATCTGGGATCCAGACAAGGATTTCTCTTCACTCTCCCTGTTTCATAAATTCTTTCCCAAATATCCACAACGAGCACTTTTAGGGAGAAGCCACAACATTTGTGTATTCCTCTTGTACCAAAAAAAAACCCCAAAAAAACGGGAAGAATGAATTATTAATCCTGGAAATGAGTAGTTGGGAGGTTTTCCTGCAAATGTTCCCTCTTCCTGGTGGGATAAGGAAAATGAGGGTGTCAATCCTGGTCTTAGACACGTCCATGATATTTGGTTTTGGGTCTAATAATGCCAAAATTTGGTCAGATGGTGCTGAGACACGTTGTGGGATTTAAGGCTCTGCCTTAAAAATCCCCTGGATTTGTGTCCTGTTCCAGTTTTCCCATAGGAAAACCCAGTGATAAACGAGTACAAGAAATAACAACTCCTTGTATCATTTGCATTAATTGACCAGAGCTTGTAGAACCCATTCCCATGGGAGAATTCCATTGGGAAAGGCCAACTGGGCAGAAATCGGGGGAAAAAACAGCTTTTGCCAGGACATGGATTTTATCCCTGTAGTTGTGTGGCTTGACGGTGGAATTTCAATCCGGTCAGGAAGGTTCCTTTTGATTGTAGGATTTCCAGCACTTTTCAATGCGCAGAAAAAAATCAAAATGTGGGGAATATTTTTAGGATTGTGCCTTTCATAAAAATCTATACACCTAAAAATACGGCTATAAATACATATATATGTGTCTATACATGTCTTTTATCTGCAAATAAATATATATCTCTTGGTTTGGGATGAAGCAGGATGGGGAATTCGGGAGTGGGAGCCACTTTAATACCAGCAGTGTCATCCAGCTGATATATTTGCAGTCGTAGATTTAGTAAAACAGCTTATTCCCATCATTTTCCGGATGTGGTACTTTTTGGGATTTTCTTCTCCTTGCTCTTCATCTCCCCACAAACAGGTTTTACCTGGATGCAGGAGGCTCTCAGGAATGCAGCTTTGTGACTGCTTAAAACACAAATACCCCGTTCCTGCGATCCTAGATTTGTTTTAATTGCCAAAAAAAATCAAATTCCTTTGGTTCCTTTTAAAGTCTGATTCCTCGATATTCCTTTGACGTAGAGGGGTGTGATTGTGTATATGGAAATGCAGCCTTTCTTCCCCCTTTTCCCCAGATTCCTGCTTTTTTGGGGGTGGGGGATAAGAAATAAGACTGAATCTGGCAGGGGATTCATGATATCCTTCAGTTCCCAGCTGGTGTGACTCAGTCCAGGTCCATTTCCAGAGATAAGTTTGCTTTTCCTCCTGGAAGAAGAGATGATCAACAGCTGATGGCAACGTCTCTCCCCGCTCCAGGCATCCCTTGGATTAAAAGCAAATCCCAGGGGGGAGCTTGGAATGAAGTCCTCAAGAGATGCCTTGAAGAAGAAGGAATGTCCACCACCACTCACCTCCTTGGTGGGACGAGAACCACCCTCAGGGACAGCATCTTTTTGGGCATTCCCAAAGCTGGCATTCCCTGTGTGCGCTGAGTGTCCCAAAGGAATCCCCCCCCAGCCCTGCCAGCATCCAAAGGGGTCCTGCCCTGTCCCTCCCCGTGCAGGGGGACATTTCTGCAGTTGTCCTTCCCCACAAGCTTCCCCCCAGCCAAATCCATCTCCCTGGAATCCATCTCCCTTTGAATCCATGTCCCTGGAATCCATCTCTCCCACAATCCACCTGCCTGGAATACATCTCCCTCTGAATCCATCTCCCCCGGAATCCATNCCCACAAGCTTCCCCCCAGCCAAATCCATCTCCCTGGAATCCATCTCCCCCTGAATCCATCTCCCCTGAATCCATCTCCCCTGGAATCCATCTCCCTGGAATCCATCTCCCCTGGAATCCATCTCCCCCTGAATCCATCTCCCCCTGAATCCATCTCCCTGGAATCCATCTCGCCCTGAATCCATCTCCCTGGAATCCATCTCCTTGGAACCCATCTCCCCGGAATCCATCTCCCCTTGAATCCATCT
>VWZF01003097.1:234706-266386 GCA_013396755.1 Sclerurus mexicanus
GAATCCATCTCCCCTGGAATCCATCTCCCTGGAATCCATCTCGCCCTGAATCCATCTCCCTGGAATCCACCTCCCTGGAATCCATCTCCCCTTTAATCCATCTCCCTGGAATCCATCTCCTTGGAATCCATCTCCCCTGGAATCCATCTCCCTGGAATCCATCTCGCCCTGAATCCATCTCCCTGGAATCCACCTCCCTGGAATCCATCTCCCCTTTAATCCATCTCCCTGGAATCCATCTCCTTGGAATCCATCTCCCCTGGAATCCATCTCCCTGGAATCCATCTCGCCCTGAATCCATCTCCCTGGAATCCACCTCCCTGGAATCCATCTCCCCTTTAATCCATCTCCCTGGAATCCATCTCCTTGGAATCCATCTCCCCTGGAATCCATCTCCCCTCGAATCCATCTCCCCTGGAATCCATCTCCCTGGAATCCATCTCGCCCTGAATCCATCTCCCTGGAATCCACCTCCCTGGAATCCATCTCCCCTTTAATCCATCTCCCTGGAATCCATCTCCTTGGAATCCATCTCCCCTGGAATCCATCTCCCCTGGAATCCATCTCCCCTGGAATCCATCTCCCTGGAATCGCCGCATTGCGAGCAAACGGGATTTGTTCCACTCCAATTTGTCAAGATTGGACGAGGCCTCAACGTTGGCGGAGACGTTTACTGAAGGTTTCTCAGGGATTGGAGTGGGAGAGGCAATTACCTTCCCTGGCACAGGAGGGGTGAGGGGGGTCTCTCTTCCTCCTCTGCCAATAAATTTAAGTGGGATAAAGATCCCTTTCTCCCTCCCCAAACCGCAACACGTGGGAACCCAAAACAGCAGCAGAGAGGGCAGTTGTGTACGCGCCAGCATTCCAGCCTCCCATATCCATCACCCTTGGGAACAGATCCCAAAACCTGTCCTGGTCCCAGGTCCTGGCCTGAAGGACCTCTCCTTAAAAAGGGCCAAGATTTGCCATCCTCCTCCTCCTCCGGCTGTTGGTGTCTCCTCCGTGGTGCCTGGGAGGGCTTGGGGACCTTGCGGGGTGATGGAACGGGGAGGTTGGGAAGCGTCGGGAATGGACGAGCGGCCCCTGGGATGTCTGGATACACCCACCCTGGAGCTTTTAATTTCAGGGAAGAGGGCTGGCTCGTGGGGAGGGGGAGATGTGTCTGCCTGCACGGACCCTGCCAGGGGAAGGGCTGGAAGCGGCAAACAGCGGCAATTTGGGAATCGCCCCGGGTATTTCTGGGAAGGTGGGAGGGATGAGATCACGGCTCTGGAGCGATGCCAGCCTGGGTTGGGAGGTGGCATTTTGTGCCAGCCAAGCCACTCTGCTCGGGTTGACGCAAACACCCTTGGGGGGGACTGTGGTGCTTAAAATCCACCCCCCCTCCCCATTATTTCCCCCTCAACACTGATTTCCAGGGTTTCCGCCACCTTGGGAAGCAGGGGAAGGTAACTCCAGAAAAGAGGTTGTGTCTGAGGGAGGGTGTCTGGAATTATCTCCTCTGCACAGCCAGGTGAGTATTCCCGGGCTTCATTTTGGATCATGTGGAATAACTCCAGTGAAATCCTCGGGGATGGAAGTGGAGCAGACCCAGCAGGAGCTGAACCAGAAATTAACCCCTGGCACGAGCCCATGGATTTATCTGAAGGCCCTTTGTAGGCAAAAGATTTTATTACAGTGGCTTAAGTGGGCTTTGGATGGAGCCTCTGGAAAAGGCAATGGAGGGTTGATAGAAACCTTCCGAAGCTAATTAATCAAATAAATCACCTTTCAAACATCTGAAATGGAGGTGGCACAGTTTTAAGAGCTGCTCCAGCATTCCAGGCTTTGTATCTCCTGGATTATTATTATTTAATTATATCGAAGCTGCACTTGGAAGCTGGTGGGCACCAGTTACCAGGTGAGAGCTCCCTGCTTTATTATGAGTTTCAGATGAATTTTCACTGATGATATCAAGCTTATTTCAAATTAAAGGGGGGGGGGAGAAAGTGTTTTCTATTTTGAGCTGAAAGGGAAGCAGAGAAATAACTCCCTACTGAGAGTAATTCTTATCGTTTCAAGATACGATGACAGATGAAAAGGAGCTTCAGACCTGATATAAAATGAGATTCCTGGCTTTGCAGGGGGAAAAAGGGCCAATATTTTGGGGGAATTTTCGTGGCAAATACCTCCCTTTATTTCTGTTGACAAAACATTGGTTTGAAAGGCTTTGATTGCCCTTCTCAATCCGACAATAATTGTGTATCTCGTGGTGTTAATTTTTTCGGGATTGTCAAAGAGAGCTGAAAGCCAAACACATCACAGGGACACGAGGCAGAAGGATGGATTTCACTTCCCCTTTCATTTTGTTTATTAACGTTTCCCTACTTTGGGTTCTGGCTGGAAATTGCAGTTTCTTTCCTTCTGAAAGGCTCAGAACTGCTGGCACTGAACTCCTGCTGACTTCCAGGCTGAACCTCTTTCCCAGCCTCATTTTTGCACCGTTGGGTGCTGGGGAGTGAGGATTTACAGCACCAGCCGCTCAGGGATTTGGCTTTTTGGGTCGTTGCAGGCTGTGTTTTAACTCCTGGTGATGTGTCTTCTCTGGCCTGGATCCCCTTCCCGGGATTAGGGCATCACTGTGGGGCTCAGGAGACTGGACATGACACCTGGAGTGCTGGCCGGGCACCTGGAAAAGTCATTTAATCACCTTCTGACCACGGAAAACGGAGTTGGGGCTGAATTCCCAGCAGCTCTTCCTGGCTGGAGTTTCCCTGGTGCCTGAATTTGTCTCTTACCTGTGGAATCAAGGGAGGGAAAGGAATCTCTCCCTCCTTACAAGGGTTGTGTTCACCATGTTCCCATTGTGATCTCACGGCTCACAGAAGGTTCCAGGTGGTGTCTAAACCTCTCCCAGCACCCTCCACCCCTGGAATGAAAACAGGGCATGAGGTTGACATTCCTCTCCCTGCAGCGGGGAAGGAGGGGGAGATATTTCAGGGTGGAATCGCAGCTGAGGAGGAGGTTGGACACCCCCAAGGTGAGCATTTGGCACAGAGCCCTCCCAGAGGCATTTTTGGCTCCTCCTGCCCATCTCTAGGGGAAAGGAGCAGCAGATATGAGGTACCTGTGTAAGAAGAAGGCCTGGCATTGATTTATCCCAAAATTCCATCCCTTCTTTGCCTGGCTTAAGGATGGGGGCATGGGGGGGGGGAGAGGTCTTATTGTCCTGTGCTGCCCTGGCTTTGATATCCATCTGGGAAAGCTTGTCTGGCCATTCCTCCCCTCCCCACCTCCCTCCTTCCCTCAGACTGGCTCATTCTCATGATAATTTATGTTAATGCTCAACTTTTTGTGGTCCTTCCTTCACTGTGCATAAGGATTTCTTAAGAAGTCCTAAAAGTGAAGGATCTAACTGAGCACGGGGCTAATGTGGACATGGTTACATCAGGAATTACCCGCAGCCTAAAGGGGAATAATGAGGGAACTTCTGGGCTAACTGGCCTAATCTATTTGAAAATCACAGGAAGGATGAAATGGATGTTCGTGGTCCTTGGGACAGCCCTGCATGACAGGCTGAGGGAATTTGAGCTGTTCAGCCTGGAAGAGGCTCTAGGGAGACCTGAGAGCCCCTTCCAGTGTCTAAAGAGGCTCCAGAAGAGCTGGAGAGGGACTGGGACAAGGGATGCAGGGACAGGACACAGGGAATGGCTTTGAGCTGAAGGAGGGTAGATTTAGATTGGATATTGGGAAGGAATTCTTGGCTATTGAGAGTGGTGCAGCCCTGGAATAGAATTCCTAGGGCAGCTGTGGCTGCCCCATCCCTGAAAGTGTCCAAGGCCAGGTTGGACAGGGCTTGGAGCAACCTGGGCTAGTGGAAGTTGTCCCTGCTCATGGCAGGAGGTGGCACTGGATGATCTTTGAGGGCCCTTCTGACCCAAACCATTCCATGATTCCGTGATTCTGTTATTCCCATGCTTTGGCCCCAGAGGAGATGGGAGCCGTGTGTGCCTGTACCACCCCCACCATTCCCAGAAGGCAAGTCCCCAGAGCAGTGGAGAAGCCTTTTCCACCTCTGCTCTTCTCCTTGGAGCTCTGAGAGCTGCAGGATGAAGGCAGAGGGCCCAGAGCCAGAACCCAGGAATGACCACGGCTCTGACTTGATCCCAGGGCAGATTCCACTTAAACTCTCTGCCTGCCTGTCTTTCCTTCCTCCTCTAGTTCTTCACCACTGCTGTTTCCCCTCCCTGGAACTCCTGGCAGCCCTCCTGGCTCCCTTTCCCTGCCAGTGCCCAGCCCTGGCTGGATTAGGTCAGGGACAACGAGCCGCAGAGGGAACCAGGCCAATTTGTCCCGCTCATGCCGGTCTCCCTATCTGTCATCCCCAGTCCAGATCCGCTTGCCCTCCTTAAACAAGATCTCAACTGACCGTAAGGCTTCTGTCACTCCAGCTACCAAAATCAAACCCCTTCCCTCATCAAATCCCTAATCAGCCGGAACGGCTCCGTAAGCCGTGCTAAATTGGCTCCTCTCCGCTCCCTCTGCTGACCGCTGCCCTTCAATGAGCCGGCCCCGGCTCTGACTCCGAGGGCAACATCATGTCTAATTATATTTTCCCTTGCCTTTCCAAATCCTCTCAGGCACCGGGACAAGCCCAGGTATTGAGGAGGGTGGGGGGATTAACGGAGAACCCAGGCGGGAAACATCTTGTAGCTGCGCGCGCTGGAATGCTCGGGAAGGATGGGGTTTTTGGGGGGGAAGGAATGGGGTGGTTCCTGCTGCCAGGGCAGGCAAGGATCCCGGTGGAGGTGGTGGCATGGTGGGACCTTGAGGGTGAAGGTGGCAGCCATGTTCACCCCTTCCCAGGAGAAACTGGTTGTCTTCTGGCAGCCCAAAAGGGAGGAGAAAGGGATGGAGGGAGGACAGGGAAGGTTTTGCTCTCGAACCGCCAGGTTTGGACTAGTTTTCCAAGATGAAAGAAACATCCCTGTGTCCACCGAAAACATCCTTGCAAATGCCCTCAGAGCCTGAAAAGTCCTCGACTCTGACACAAAGAGGCAACAACCAGCAGTGGTCTGAAAATGCCATAGGGATCTGCTTTCCCTGGAGGACAGGCTTGGTGAAGGGTCCTCTGCAGGACCAAGAGACACCAGAGCTTCTGGGACCATGGGAAGACCTGTGAGGGTGGGTGGGCACTTAAATGTGGAGCTGGGATGATACTCAAGCTTGTATTGATTGCCTGAGCCATTTTAGGGACTTAATCACCGTCAGATCGGGGTGAGAAGGTTGGTGGAGGTGGTGCCGATGCGAGGGGGCAACACTCAGCAACGCCCCATCCCTAAGAGCGTCGGGATGCAGGGAATGATGTGATTTATTCCATTTATTCCATTTCCCCCCACCCCGCAGCAGTTCCTGCCAGGAACATCTCGGTGTCAAATCTTGGGGCCGCATTTCGCAGCCGGGAGATGCGAAGGGATTTAGCGAGGGGAGGGAATTTAACTGTGAATAAATAATCTCGGGCTTTGGAAATGGAATTAGCGCGGGATGTTTTAATCAGGGGAGAAGATGAATAGGCGTCGGATCCAGCCCAAGCACCGGCCACAGTAACCACAATTTATGGCTTGGCTTTGCCACATAGTCAATTTGGGTTTAATTTCCTGGCGTTGCTCGAGCTCTGTTTTATGGACTCTCTCCCTGGTGGAAGGTGGGTGATGGGAGACACCTGCTTTTTTTGGTGTTTAGGGGTTGAAGGTTGTGTTTGGCTCAGTTATTCAACTTCTCAGCCCTTTTTGTGCTGCCTTCGGGCTGACCTTTGGTGATGCCAGGGGTGGATTCTCCCCTGGCTCTCCCAGCGTTTCCTAGGACCAGGGAGCGGCTCCTGCAGGTGATTTGAGATCTGGGGAGCACAAAGCACGGGCTAGCAGAGCTCACAGTGATGGAGAGATGGAGGAGCCTTTATTCCCTCTGCTCGGCCCCTGTGGAGAAGAGAAATGGAGAAGGAAGGGAAGCAAATGTCTCTGTCACCATAACTATAAACATGGTCTTGATGGAGATGGGGCATCCAGTTCCAGGGGGGATTATGGACCTCCTAAGTGGATTTCTAGTGGTCCTCTCAATTCCAGCAGCAACATGTGCTGGGGACAGGCAGACACCATAACCCAGGTGTTTCTGTGTCCTACCCTCGTGCTCAGCCCAGCTTCCCTCTCCTAAATCCTGGCACCAAATGGCAGTTCAGGTCTTCTACTCCCACCTCTTGCTCCAAGGAGATTCAGCACAAACTTTCAGGGCAGCTTGTTCCAACTGGTGACCACATTCCTCATGAAATCCCTTCTCCTTGCATCAGGATGGACCCTCTTGCATTTCAGCTTAGGTTGAAATGAACTTCTCTTGAGGTTCCTCTCTTGAGGATGGTGACCAGGGGAACCATCAGTGGGGCAGAACCCACCCCAGTTTCTGGCCCTGGCTCTGACATCTTTCCCCGGACAACACCCAAAGCTGTGGCCTCTTTCCAGTCAGAGGGAACATCTTCCAGGTCCCTCCAGAGACTAAAGGGATGCCCAGTGCTTGGGTTTGTGGTCCCACCAGCACAGGCCTGGAGATGCTCTGCCTGGGACACTCAGTCACGCTGATCTTTATGCACTGGATGACAATATCCTTCATCCCTGGATCTCAGGAACATCTCCCTGCACGCCCACACGCCAGCCCACGGGGTTAAATCCAGTCCAACATCTTTGGGAGCTCGGCCCAACTCCCCTGCAGACATCCAAGGGATGAGGATTTCTTCACTTCCTTTTCCTTCTGACCTTTCCAGCCCTGCTTCCCATCTCCCTGCAGAGGAAGGGAACCAGGTTGGTGCCTTTATGAGCTGTTCCATCAGTGGCTGTAGATTCAAAAAAAAAACAATAATGCCACTTCTTTTCATTCGGTGGAACAAAACCAGCGAGTTCCAACCCATAAAATTTTATGAACAGCAATAAAAGGAGAATGTTGTCCCCTCTGCTGAGTCGTTTAAGAGCCTGCCGGGGGATTTTCTTGCCTTGTCATTCCTGAGCTTCACAGTGGGGACATAAATCACCTGCAACAAGTGCAAGGCTTGAGCTCACACCGCACACGGAGGTGTATCCATGTAGGAGGGGAAAGGAGAAGGAGCAGGATGGTCCGTGTGGCTCAAACAGCTCTGCCGTGTAAATACATTTATTTTACAGCTAATAAAAGGTCGACGTCAAAGCTCAACACGGCAGCAACCACTTTGGTTGCTCCCTGTCTTTCCTTCCCCCACGGACCATTTTTTTTCCTCATGCTGATCCTGCAGGGATTTACTCCTTGATCCAGGTCAAGGACTCCAGTGAGGATCTCCAGGAGCAGGAGCACCAGCTGAGCAGGTGTGAGCTTTGTCTTCACTAACTCAATTTTCTGGAGGAAAAAAATTATTTCGTCAAACAAAAGACACCCAAAGCTTCTCTGGACCAGCCCTGCTTTTAATTTTCTAATCTTTTTCACCCTCTGAGCTGAAATTTCCAGCTCTGCTCTTTGCCCTGTGAAAACGCTCCAGACCCACTTGAAAAATACTTCTATTTTCAACACAATAACACAATTTAAGGGTTTTCCATCCATTCCTCAAATTCCTATAAAGAAAACACAAATTTTTTCCTCTGAGAAGCTCCGGGGTAATGCTGGATGTTGGAAGCTGCTGTTCTGGGACATCAAAACGTGGCACGGGATGAGCCCTATGAGGGAAGACTTAAATCAATAAGCTTTGAGCCTGGGAAAATAGGACATTCACTGGAGACAGCCAGCACAAGGGGCTTTTTTTTTCCCCTCACAACGCTTTGCGCGTGAGGAGAGATTCTTTCATCTGGATTATTCCCTCATTAAAACTCGGGGGCTGTCAGATTCGCCGCCAGGATCAGGGCTCGCCTTCCCAAAGTGCTCCCGTGGGGAGCTGTTCCTTTTGGGGAGGGTTTTAAGGAAGGCTGAGCCGAGATTTGTGACATCAGGGGGGGCAAAGCCTCATTTTTTCAAGCAGGTTTGAGGATTATTTAGGAAGTTTTACCTCCCAGTCTGCCTGAGATCCATCCACAGACGTGCCCCAGAGCGGAGAGGACGTGGCGTTTATGGTTTAATTGGCAAGGTGGCCATCGGCCAAAGGTTGGGCTTGATGATCTTGGAGGTCTTTTCCAACCTAAATGATCCCTTGATCCTTCCCAAGAGCACCCTCATGTCTGGAAAAACCTTGAGGAGGAAGCCCAGCTCTACCCCTGCCCCTCAGGTTTGATAAAGAACAGCAAAACCAACCCTGGAGATTTTGCTGCCAAAAAGATCATTCACATGAACGCCCCTGAAAATTTCCCCATTGCCTGAATCTCGTTACCTCCAAAATGTAAAGCTCCTGCAATTAGTTTTTTCTCCAAAAATCTCTTTTCTTTTTTTTGGAAGATCCCAAGTCCTCTTATAGGACACATGCAAGGGGAATGAGCAGAGATCCCCCCAGGGTGCTGTGAGCTTCCCAAATCCTCCCTGTCCTGCTTCCTCATCCCACCAAAATGGTGAACCTGGAATTGCCTTTAGTGTTGCTTTTTCTGCTTAAACGGTGAACCTGGAAATACTTTTTCTGATGCTTTTTTTCTGCTTAAATGGTGACCCTGAAAGTTCTTTTTGTGCTGCTTTTTGTGCTTGGCTGCTGGGATGCTTTGCTGGAAGGAGGATGCAGGGAACTACAGACCTGTTGCCTGAATCCAGGGGACATTCTGGAGCAGATCTTCTTGAGTGCCATCACACAACAGGTACAGGACAACCCGTGGATCAGGCCCAGTCGTTATGGATTTATGGAAGGCAGGTCCTGCTTGATCCACCTGACCTCCTTCTATGGCAAGAAGAGGGCAGGGCTGTGGGTGTGTCTACCTGGACTTTGGCACTGTTTCCCACATCATTTTTCCTGCAGAAATTGCTGCTCATGGTTTGGATGCACTGGGTAAAATCTGCCTGCATGGCTGTGCCCAAAGAGTTGGGAGTGGGGAGTGGAGATAAATCCAGCTGGGGACTGCTTCTGGTGTTCATCAAGGTTCAGTCTTGTTGACTAACTTAGTGGTGGATGAGAGGATCAAGTGCCCCCTCAGTCAGATCCATCCCAGGGTTGCTTAGGGAGGGATTGTTAAGGCTGGACAAAAATTCCTGCAAAGGATTTGCTTTGGTGACACCAAATCCCTGTGGATCCAGGGATGGGCCGTGTTGGGCATCAGGACCTCACCACTTTCTTGAAAAGCCACCTCTCTGATTCTCCCAGCATCAGTACCTGTTTTCCAGGGCTGTTCCCTCTGCCTTCAATCCCTTTTTTCTCCCTTCCTCTCCTTTAATGGTCCTGGCTGTGCAGTTCCAGGCAGGAAAACGCCATGACCTGCATTGTGGGAAAGCCTTGAACTGCTTTTTTGTGATGGGTGCACCGCAAGAGAGGAGCTTCCTTCCCTGGAAAAATCTGTTTATCTCTTGGAGAAGTTGGGAAGAGGAAACAGTGTGTGTTTGCAGGGATGTTGGAACAAAGAGCAGCACTGGAGAGCTCGAGGGGAAATTAATAATTCTGTTTTCAGAGCAGGCCTGGTAAACACCCAGTAAATAATGGATGGGAGAAAACAGACCTGTAGTTTCTCCTCCAGAGGTTGCAGTCCAGGGAAGGAGCAGGTCTGGTCTTGGACCACCACAATCCTGACCACAGGCAAAGGCAGGGATTGGTGCTGCCCAGAAAACCTGGGAAGCTGCATCCCCTGTGCCTGTGCTGCTTGGTCCCAGCACACACGGAATCTCAGCCAGTTGGGATTGCCCTGACCTTTTTTTTGGGGGTATTTTCAAAGGATTGGGTATTTTGCCATCCTGAGCAGTGAATTTAACAGCGTGGGCTCTGCTGTGCTGACTGGTCTGGGTGCAGACCTTTGTCCAGGGATATAACCCTGGAATCCCACCTTTTGGTGCTTGTCCATGCGAGCTGGATGGAGGGGACTGGCAGAATTGGGAGTCCTGGATCACTTGTTGGCTTTGAAGAATCGCAGAATCCCAGAGACCCAGAATCCCAGAGCCACAGGATGATTTAGGTTGGAAAAGACCTCCAAGATCATTGAGTCCAACCTGTGACCCATCACCACCTTGACCAGGACACTGAGTGTCATGTCCAGTTGTTCCTTGGACTCCTCCAGGCATGGGAACTCCGTGAGAAGGGTGTAAGGAGCAGGTGTGGACTCTTCTCCTTGTCTTTGTATGCCACAAGTACAAACTGGCCCACTCTGTGTCCTCTCCTCCCCCTTCCCATCACTCCTTGTCCGTAACACTCCCCTACGTCCCTTCCAGGTGCCAAATCATCTCCCTATCTTCTACTTTACCCCTCTTTCTCTATCTCCTCTCCCCAAATTCCCTCTAAATCTGCAAGAACTTCCAGAGCCAACTTTTCCACCGGCGTGTGGGCTCCCTTCCCAGAGCAGAATATCCCCCTGGGAACTCAATGCCGGTCGATAAGTATTGACTGCTAAACCAACATCACGTTGCAGTGCAAGGCTGTCGATGGGTGGGATTGATTTATCTGCCCCTCTTCCTCCAACCCCTCAGACAGGGCGCTGATTTACAGGGATGGGAGGCTCAGGACAGCCAGGCTGCTGCTCTCCATCACTCCTGGATTCAGCTGCCTGAGGCTCTTGGATTCCAGGGAGGGAAGGCAGAGGTGTTTGTGGCTGGAGGGAATGCAGGGAAGGGATGCGCTCAGAGCTGCAGATCCTACACCGAGGTCTTCAGCTGGTTTTCTTCTTCTTCTGGCTCATGATGGGGGATGGAATTTCCAAGGAAGTTGCATTTCCAGGGAGCCACTCACCCATATCGATGGTGGCCTCCGGTTGCCATCACTTGGACATGGAATACTTGGAGGTTGAGGAGTGGTTGCTATTCCTGGTGGTGGGAGCTGCCCTGAACTCCTTCCAGTGGTTGTGGTGGTGAGGAAAGATATCCCAGCCCTCTGGATGTGACAGGGTGGGAATCCCCTGATCTCTCCCTCACCCACGGTGGGACAAATCCTCAAGAGAATGGCAGGTCTTGAAGGACATCTGTGTGGACGAGCCATCTGTCCCTTGGCATTCCCTGGGAAAACTTCCAGAAGTGTCTCTGAAGGTGCTTCCCAATCTCCTCCTGCAGGATCTTCAGCAGGAGAATTCAGGTTTCAAATTTCTTTTTCAAGAGCCTGTAAAGTGAGGGATTGGAGGATGGGAGATGCCTCATCCCTGGAGACATTCCATGGCCAGGCTGGACAATTCTCAGCCAGGAGGAGAATTTGGGATTTCCAGGGTGGCATTTTTGACACCTGCTTTCCCTCCTTCAGTGATCTGGCAAAGTTCCTGAATGATCCTGCCGTGGGTTTGATCCCTTGGTTCTCACTGTCACCTGATCCATGTTCTTCCCCTTCCAGTTTCCCTGGTTTTCTGAAACCGGTTGGCTCAGAAGAGAATGAACCCAGTCTCAGGGTCTTGCTGCTAAATAGGAATCCAAAGGAGCACATCCCTGTGTTTTGGGACAGGGATACCCAAACCCCCACCCCCATCCACACAGCACCAACCTGCCTGACCAGGGAATGCAATCCCACCTCAGGAACTGCTCCAGGATTTTCCAGGAGCAGGTGATGCTGTGATGTTAAGCACCCAAAATGCCAGTCAGGTGAACTGCAAGTCTTTCGAAGTTGCATGGGATTAACTTGGAACTAAATCCCTGGAAAACCCCCATGGCTGGTGGCATTTCAGCTGATCTCTGTTCTCCTGGCACGGCACTCTGAGGTTCCTGCTCCGAAATTCCGTGCTCGGTTGGACACCATGGTGGCTGAACAGGTGGGGAGATTTCTGCTCATCACCGTCTTCATCAAGAATGATTTGTCTTTTGAGCCTTTCCCACCTTTCTTCCCTCCCTTCCAAAACTTCCCTTTAAATCGTTCCATATTCCCTGTCCTCTCCAAGCAGGAATTGTCTGGCCTTTCTCTTCGCTTCTGATCTCGAGGAACAAGAACCCCTGAGGCAGGTCCAGACCTCTTGGAATGAGTCCAGAGGAAGGTCCAGACCTCTTGGAACGATTCCAGAGGAAGGTCCGGACCTCTTGGAATGATTCCAGAGGAAGCTACTAATTTGATCACAGGGCTGGAGCATTTTTCCTATGGACTTGGAGAGCTGGGAATGTGCAGTGGGAAAAGCAGACACTGTCCCAGAAGGGGAGGGCACCAGAGGAGGTTCATAAGGAAACTTCCTTCTTTTTTGGCTTCTTCTTCCATTGTGAGACCTGCTGCCACCACACCTGACTCCCAATCCCAGTCTGGATTTTGGGATATCTAAAAGCCAAATTAGGCAATAGCTGGGAAAAGTGTAACTTCCCATGGTGAACAATGAAATGCTGAGCACCAAGAACACCCCTGAAATATCTTTTCAAAGGGAAGTGGCAAATGTTGCTCGCCAGAAAAAAAGTAAAATAAATCTCAAATTTGCTGCATTTGGGATTTATCATTTGCATCACCAAGATCACTCCATCCTGTGGAGAATCCGAGTGGGGAGAGAAATCAGACTTGTCGTGTTCAATCTGGGGGTAACAAAAATAAAGAAGAAGAAAAGCAAAAATTAAAACAGCCTCCAAAGCCTGAACAAATAAATAAATAAAAAATGCTCTCCATACATTTTTTTGAATATTTGCATATCTAATTCCCATTTATGTGCAAATGTGTACGCAGAACAGAAGGGAGGTTCAGTTTCTGTAGGGGGTCATTGACCATCAGAACCTCTTTCCTAAATCCAAGGAAGAACAGATCACATGGAACTGGAAAAAGTACCTGAATGCCTTCTGAGAGTTCACACTGTCTCTCTGGGTGCTTGGTTGATCCCATCAATTCCGTAATTGGATGCATCCCTTCCCAAATATCTCCGGGCCAGATGCTTCTCAGATCCCAGCCATGATCCCAGAGCTGTATTTGGCCAACTGAAGGACCCAGGCCAAGGATTGGGATCCCTTTATGAGTGTGAGGATTCGGTACATCCTGTCATTCACTGACTCCGATGCTCAGTTACTCCATAAAGACTCAGAGAATCTCGGAATGGGTTGGGTTGGAAGGGACCAAAAGATGGGATGTGCAACCTGTGCCAAGGCCTCACCACCCTCCCAGCCAGGAATTCCTTCCCAATGTCCCATTCTGGCAGTGGGAAGCCATTCCCTGTGTCCCATCCCTCCATCCCTTGTCCCAAATCTCTCTCCAGCTCTCCTGGAGCCCCTTCAGGCACTGGAAGGGGCTCTGAGGTCTCCCTGGATCCTTCTCTTCTCCAGGTGAACATTCCCAGCTCTCCCAGCCTGTCTCCAGAGCAGAGGGCCTTCAACCCTCGGAGCATCTCTGTGGCCTCCTCTGGACTCTCTCCATCATCTCCACATCCTTCTGACGTTGGAGACCCCGGAGTTGGGGCTGGGGTTTCACAAGAGCAGAGTAGAGGAGGAGAATCATCTCCCTCCACCTGCTGGTCACACTTCTTTTAAAACAGCCCAGGTTGTGGCATTTAAAAAATTGGATAGACAACTGATATCGTTGTGTTGGCCAACAGAACGTAGACAGCAGACCCCCAAGACATTCTTTAGCTTCAGGATTTGTTGATTTTATCTATTTTTGGCCTACTGACTCAACTTCATCCCAATATTTAATGAAATAAACTGAATTTAGAGCGGTGATTATTTTGCATCCCACTAAATGCAAGTGTTACAACAAGACACTCTACTTCCCCCGGAATTTTGAGAGCTCTTCCGCTTCCTTTTTGGATTTAACTTTGGTTTTGTTGTTCTGGTCCAGGTGGGTTTTGAGAAGGACTCAGAGGTGGGTTTTGGAGAAGTCTGTGTGTAGACAATACTAAGGTTGGACAAACAGGGAACGACTATAAATTCTGGATGTGACGGACACCAAAGGTTTGAAATGCCCAAAACAAGGAATTCTGGCGAAGAGTGAGGAGGACTTCATGTTCTCCAGGGTTTGATGGCCACTTCAGCCTCAAAATGATGTAGAGTCTCACTGGGCAGGAACCACATGGAGCCCTTAAAGAGCTGGAAGTCAAGATGAGGTCAAGCTGAAGGTTTCTGCAGCTGGAACGTGGTGGGCTTCTCATGGCAAACCATCCACTGGAATTCCAGAAAACATGGCCTTTGGCCGAAGTAGCTGCTGGATGGATGTCACAGGAAGTCTGGAGATGACCCAAACCTTGCAAGGAACCTTCAAGAAAAACAGGAAAGCTTCTCCTTCCTTCTCTAGTGTTTCTTTCAGGACTGTGAAGGAGAGGACAGGAAGACAGAGAATCGTGGAATCATGGAATGGTTTGGGTTGGAAGGGACCTTAAACATCTTTTATTTCCAACCCCCTGCCGTGGGCAGAGACACCTTCCACTAGACCAGGTTGCTCATAACCCCATCCAACCTGGCCTTGGACACTTCCAGGGATGGGGGAACACCTCCAGGGAGGGGAGAACACCTCCAGGAATGAGGGAATACCTCCAGGAATGAGAGAACACCTCCAGGGGTGGGCTGTGTCTCCATGACATGTTTTATTGGAAGGACATGTCACAGTGTGGCCATGGAAACCCTTCCTGCTCCTCACTCCAGAGCCTGCCCTGTCCTGTTCCCACCCTGGTTGAGAATGGAGGAGGATACAGTTTTAAACAAACCTCCTGCTCTGATATCCATGGAATCTCAGGATCATTGTGGTTGGAAAAGACCTCCAAGCTCATCGAGTCCAACCTCTGACTGATCCCCACCTTGTCACCCAGCCCGGAGCACTGAGTGTCACATCCTGTCATTGCTTGGACACCTCCAGGCATGGAGACTCCACCACCTCCCTGGGCAGCCCCTTCCAATGCTGGACAACATGTTCCACAAAGAAATTCCTCCTGATGTCCAACCAGAACCTCCCCTGGTGCAACCAGAGGCTACGTCCTCTCATCCTGTTGTTGGGAGAAGAGCCCAACCCTCACCTGGCTACAACCTTTTCAGGGAGTTGTAGAGAGCAAGAAGGTCCCCTTGATCCTCCAGCTAAAGAGCAACAGTGATGGAAGAAGTCTCTGGACTATCATGGAATTGTTTCCACCCTCCCTTCTCTCTTTTCAAATGGGAAAAAAAGGGGGAAAAAAGAAAAAAACCAAAAGGGAGGGGGATGAGAACCTGTCAAGTTGTTAGATCCGACATCCACAGCTCACGTTCACCTTGGCAGATGGCAGGAGGGGTGGGGTGGCTGCTTAGCACTGCATGTTTGGCATCTCACGGAAACAGCAAGGCTGAGGTGGTAGGTCTGGAGCCGTCGGCAGCTGCTCCGGTACCTCCGGCAGGAGAGGGAGGTGCGGATTCATTTCACACCTCCCCGTGCCAAAAGAAAAGGCGCTTTCGGGGAGCGACTCGTGGCGCGTCTTCTCGTCCCCCACTCCCCCACCCCGTTCCTCTACCCCGCCGTGAGTCGTGGTGGTGGTTGGAGGGTCGTTTCTTGCCTTGTCACCAGCTCGTGTGACAGGTGAGGTAACGCGGAGGCTGCAGAGTTGCAAAGGGAAGTTGCTCCGGGGCTTTCCCGCGCCGGGGAGGTGCATTCGCTCTGGCGGGGGGGAACTGGGAGAGGGGGAAAACATCTGTTTGTGTCTTCGCTTTGTAAAGAGCAAGAAGATGAGCGGGGAGGAGATGGTGGGAGAGGGATGTAATTCTGTCAGGAAAACCAGGAAAGTTTGCCCCTATCCGGGTTTCCAAGGGGATAGGGGCTTCCAAGGGTTAAGATTCACCCAAGCAGAGGGTGATCTCTTCATGTCCTCTAAACACGTGGGATAAGGAATGACCCAGGGACTTTTGTCACCCAGGAAGTTTGGGTGTCCAAATGCAGCAATTCCATCGCTCTTCCAAGAGTTGAGCTCCCAGGTGGCCACGTGTGGATGCATGTCCTGTCCTTTCTCAGAGCTATGACTGCAAAGTCTCCCACTGGAGATTCTGGTGGAGAAGCTCCTCCTAATTCCTGGCCTTGTTTAATTGCGTGTTGTGAAGGGGGAGTTGCTGAGTATGATGGAAAGCACAAATGCAAGAAATCCAGGAAAGCTGGGAGGGAAGAAGAGGTGGCTTGGACAGAATCTTGAGTCCGTGGGCTGCTCTCCCCACCACACAAAGCTGGAAGGACCTTCCTCGTGTCACCTGTTGCTGCTAGAAAATCTCAAGGATAAGGTCAAATTCATGGCTGGGAGGGGCTGTGCTGCAATCACAGCCGTCTCTGTAGGGTAATTCATTCCCAAGAAGTTTATGGAAGTTGGATTTTAAGGAACATGACTGTTACCATGGTGTCTCCTGACAGCGGCATCTATGAAGTTTTTAACTCCTTAAAGGCCACAGGCACAATAATCGTGAAATGCCAACTGTGTTGGACCAAGGATTATGGAAAAAGGTTGACTCAAAGACGTCCAGTGAGAATTCCTCATGTCCAAACCACATCAATCCCAAGCTGGAGAACTTCAACTCGGTGTCAAAGCTGGGGAGCAAGCACATAAGGAGCTGGGGGTTGTTTCTCTAACTCATTGGCCAAAGAACTTTTGGTTTTTCACGTTAAAAAAATGCTTGGGAGTGCAGCAGGGAGTGACTGGAAACTTGGATGACAGAAAGCAGGAGAAGAATGTGATCCTGGATGAAATGCTCCATCCCTGGAAGTATCCAAGGCCAGGTTGGATGGAGCTTGGAGCACCCTGGGCTAGTGGAAGGTGTCCCTGCCCGTGACAGGGGGTTGGAACTGGATGATCTTTAAGGTTCCTTCCAACCCAAAGCATTCCATGACTCTCTGAAACAGCCCTAGGGCATTGGTGGTCATGGACTTCAAACAGCTGGAAAACCAAAGTAGTCTTCAAATGCCAGTTTTGGTCAACTCCTCTGGAATTATCCACTCCAGGGGCTTGACCTGGCTGGTTGAAGATGGTTCCTGCTCACATCTGAGGTATCCAACAGCAAGTTGTTGGATAATTCACAAGGATCTACAGGAGACCTGAGCCCTTTGGGACTGGCAAGTCAACCAGGATCCCCTGAGATACCTCCAAGTCACCTGCGTGGACGCCTGGGTTGAGTGGCTGGAAATAAAAGACAGGAAAACCCAGCAGATCCAAAGGGAACGACTTCCCTTGTCACCATGGAGAACTGGAGTAGAAGATCAGCACAGCACCAGAGCTTTGGCTGGAACTCTTCCCAGTCTGGGATGACAGGATCTGGAAACTGGTGTGATTCCTAAACAGACCCCAGTATGTCACCCCTTAATTGTCCCTCTGTGCCATCTGAGTCCCTCAGCTCATTTTGAGATGGGAATAAAGCCTGGGAGAGGATTTCAGGGCTGGCATTGCAGAACCTCTCAATAGCCCTGGTCTAGAGCGAGAGGATAATTGAGGGATTTGCAAAGCGCGCTGAGTTTTATCTTTGTCCATGTGCGGCACCAGGAAAATTCCCTTTTGACATCAGGGAAATTCCCTTTTGACATCAGGAAAATTCCCTTTTTTTAGGCAACTCTTTCTGCCCGTGATCCAAATATTTCAGAGCCCTTCTAACACTTTGCACTTCTGAGAGCCTTTGGTTTAGTGGAATCCCCTGCGATGCAAAGGCCTCCCAAAGCCATCCCAAAGCTCTGCCTCTTATGAGAGCAGCATGGAGAGGGCAGGAGCAGGAAGGGTTGGTGCTGGAAGGATATGGAGTGTTTCCCAGCTGGTGGGATGCACGTTCTGCCTCTCCAGCTGTGGCTCTGGCTGCCACTCATGGTTGCCCTGGTGCTCGGTGGCACTGCTGGCCAATATCGGCTTGGAGGTCACTGTGAGGAGGAGCTGAGGTCACCAAACAGTGCACGACTCCTGGAGCAGCTGTCGGTGTTATTTTGTTTGGCAGCCTCTTCTTCTCCCAGCTGGAAGAAAAACCCTGAAACCTGACCCCTCAATGCACGCTTTGTTTTGGAATGAGCTGCTGGAAATGGTGGTTCCTGGGTCCGGTGTGGGATATAAGCTCCTGTCCATCAGGATGATGGGGCCGGGTGACAGCTTGCCTCTCACGCTTGCACAGGTTGGAAAGGGCTGGGATGGGTTGGAAAAGGCTGGAATGCCGGTAGCCAAGTGTGAGGGAGGAAAGATGGTCCTGGGTGTGGCCTCCAGAGGTCCTGGGTGGCTGCAGGATAATGTAGAAACCTTAATCTCCTTGGCTCTGTGCAATGGCCCTGGCTTTCCCTCTCTGGAATGTTCAGGCAGGTTTTCCCAAGGACGACTTGAATTTGGGCAGAGCCAGCACAGCAGGATGTGTCCATCTGCAATCCATGGTCAGTAAAGAAATGGGGTCGAGGCTGGATGGGGTTTGGAGCAACCTGGTCTAGAGGGAGGTGTCCCTGCCCATGGCAGGGGGCTGGAATGAGATGATCTCAAAGATCCCTTCCAACCCAAACCATTCCATGATTGTCATAAGCTGTGAAGTGGTCTTTGCTGGGTAAATCATTGGAAATAATATTCTTCTGGAGCTCTCCAGAATCCAGACCAGGACAGGGTCTTGCATACACGATAAACCCATGGGAGAGCTTTGAAATCAACCCCAACACTCCACGTGGGTCGGCTTCACTGCACAGGATTTGCTGGAAGTGCCAGTGGCACAGGATGAGTCCAGCCCTCCCAAATGCCTCAGAAGATCCCATGCAAATCCCACCTAAAATCCCTATGGATTTCCAGCCTGTAGGTAACACTTCCAGGATCCTCTGCCATCAGCACAATTCCCTCCTCCTCCTCTTCAGATGCCTCACCCATGGCTTAATGTCACTACTGAATGTGAGTAGATGAGATGAGGTATTGAACAAGAGCCAGAGTTCCCAAATATTCCAGGGGCTTTCCCCAGATGGAGCTTTGGGGGTTTTTTTGTGTTTTGTTTTTTGGGGCTTTTTTTGTGGAATGGGGAGCTGTCAAAGGTTTCACAGTCTATCCATCTGTTTCTTCTCTTGTCCACCAGCGTTTGGAGCACCTGGTGCTCCATTCTAAGCTTCCGGCTTCATTTTTCAGAGGTTTTGTAGAATCATGGAATGGTTTGGAAGGGGCCCTAAAAATCACTGAATTTCACCCCCTGCCATGGGCAGGGACACCTTCCACTAGCCCAGGTTGCTCCAAGCCCCATCCAGCCTGGCCTGGGACACTTCCAGGGATGGGGCAGCCACAGCTTCTCTGGGCAACCTGTGTCAGGACCTCCCCATCCTCATGGGGAAGAATTCCTTCCCAATATCCCATCTAACCCTGGGAAGCCATTCCCTGTGTCCTGTCCCTCCACCTCTTGTCCCAAGTCCCTCTCCAGCTCTCCTGGAGCCCTTTTAGGCACTGGAAGGGGCTCTCAGCTTTCCCTGGCACCTTCTCTTCTCCAGTCTGAACACCCCCAGCTCTCCCAGCCTGTCTCCAGCTCCAGCTCCAGCTCCAGCTCCAGCCCATCTGAATGGTTTTAATTTATCCCCCAAGTCTTGCAATTTATTTTAACATTCTTTTACCTTCCCCATGGTGGTCAGAACCGGAGCTGTAAAACTGAGCTGTGATCTACCTGGGACTTGTCAAACACTTGTTCAGCAGCAACGGGAATCTCCAAGTGCATTTGTTGGACTAAAAGTAATATTAGTCCCTGGGGCGTTTCTTCCTCCTCAGCCCGAGGTGGTAAATTTTGCAGCTCAGTAAACAGCCAATTTTCCCTGGACTCTGCCCAGCAGGAGCTTGACTTCTCCTCTGTTTTTTTGGGATTCTTCGTGGCTGCACCGCAGTGACAGGCTCTGAGCTCCTCTTCCCTGTGCTCCGACCACTGCTGATGCCCCGAGGGAGTCGGAGACATCTGGATGGCAGCGGGATGTGCTTTCCCTGGACATCTCCCCGCAGCCCTTATTTCTTGTTCATGCTTAGTTAGGGCCTCACACCACGTGTGTTTGGACAGCTGTTTCCTGCACAGCTCAGCCCTTCACCCCCATGGCCCAAGGAATTCCTGGGAAATTGCAGGAATCAATAATTCATTACTGTTTTGGTTGTTTTTTTTTCTTTGCTGAATACCAGTTTCAAGTGACTTTTGTTGCCAATGTGATATTCCCACTGAAGGAATCTGGATGGGCTGCAGCTCATCCGGATCCTGCTCCATGTGGGAACGGTGACTTTCACCATCCCTGGGTTTGTCCACCTTCCTCCAGCAAAATTGGGCACCAAGTTAAATGTTTAATTAAACGTCCTCTGCACAGGGAATGATGGATCAGATCCTGCCTCTCCCACACTCCTGAATGAAAATGCTCTTTTAGCGACTTAAACACAAGCTCAGCTCTCTCTCAAGGCTGCCTGTTGGTTGAGAGACACCTGCAGCTTCTCCAGATGTCTTGGGTGGGACACTGACACCCTGCCGAGTGACTCAGCTCCACCTGCTCTTCCAGCGATTCTCATTCTCAGCTAGTGAGTGAAATTCATGTCCCTCCAAGGGACATGTCCCTCAAGGGTGCTGGGGGACCAGAGAAGTTGTGGATTCCCCATCCCTGGAAGCCTCCAAGGCCAGGTTGGACAGGGCTTGGGGCAGCTTGGTCTACTGGAGGTGTCTCTGCCCATGGCAGGAGGTTGGAATAGGTTGATCTTTAAGGACCTTTCCAGCCCAAACCATTCCATAGTTCCATGACATCTAAAATTCATCATCACTGGAGACACGAAAGTTCCTGCAGGGAAGCTATTCAAGGTGGGTGGGATGGGCCATTCCCTAAAACTGCTTCCATCACTGCATGGAGAGTGCATGGAGAAGGCCTGGCCTGAGGTGTTGGGGACTTGCTGTTCCCAAGTGTCCCATTTCTCCCTGACTTGGTGCCAGGTTCTTCCACTCAGTGAGGAGATCCGTGCCCAGACCTTTCCCACACTGCCTGATTTCAGCACCCCCTGATTGCCCCTTCACCTGGGAAGTCCTGGCCGTGTGTGTCATTGCATCATCCATCCATCCATCCATCCATCCATCCATCCATCCATCCATCCATCCATCCATCCATCCATCCATCCAGGTGATATTGAAGTGCTCCTGCCTGACACTCATAAACCCGTGGCCACATTCTCCTCAGCATGGCCCTTGCTGCTGGACCACAGTGTCCTCTTTCGTAAAGAACTTGCTGGTTTCCCTGCTGGATTTTGCTTTTGCTCCCTTCATTTAGGTCTCCATCACCTTCCCTATTCCCACTCTGATCACCCACAGATGCCACCGGTGATCTAAATCCCTTGGATCTGCCTCTCCATCTGGGATTTGCAGACATTGTGCTGATCACAGCTGTACCTTGTGATCCCTCCAGCCTTGTGCTCCCTTTCTATTCAGGGCTGCCAAAGGATGCTCTGCTGGCTCTGCCCCAAGTCCTGTGTCATCCTGGACTTCCTGAGGTGGTGCAGGGGATGCAGGTTTGGCTGCTTGGGGTGCTTTGCCAAAGTGGTTGAAGATTTGAAACAATCCAGCGCAGTGGTGCCCACCAGTCAGAACGAACTCAGGATGTGGTGCTGATGGAGGCAAATTATTCCGTTTGGATCTTGATTGTGCACTCCAAACATCTCCTTGTTGGCATCTTGGCTGAGGAGCCCCAGAAACAGATGGGCAGTGGGGCATCTGATGGTGGGAATCTCCTCAGGGATGTTTGGGGCCATGGAGGAAGGGGTGGCTGTGGTCACACCCATCAGGTCCTTTAAGGGCTGGAAGGCTGCTGCATTTTCATGTGTCCTACAGGTGATGTTTGACTCATCTCAGCCTCATCCTCAAGAGGAGGGAATGTTAAAATCCCATTTCCTAACTTGAGGAAAACCCTGAGCTCAGCCCACTTTGCATATCAACACCTTTCAGGCCGCGAGGAGAGTTTAGAGGTAAAACACAACTTCCTACAACCTGCTTTTCTGTTTGTGTTTTGGCATTTTTGTTTGGGCTTTTTGTTGATCTGTTTGTTTTTTTTTTTGTTTTTGTTTGTGGTTTTCTTTTTTTTTAAATTTGTACTGGGTTCTTTTGTTAATTATTATTATTTTTTTAATTAAGAGTATGAACAACTCATATACATATAATCCCACTATAATCACATCTGTCACGTGACCTGGACCCAGAAGGTGCAGAGCTGGAGCTGCAAAGAGGGAAACAAGTTGGACAGTTTACTGACCCTAAACTCTGTGTTTTCCTATGGATGTTTTAACCACATTGTGGGAGTCTCCTGCTCAAAGGAGAGGGATGCAGCAAAGGAAAAGGGGTCAAGGATGTGGCTCCTGCTGCCCTCTGAGGGACAGGAACAGGGTCATCTGCGGTCTCAAGGTCTGAGGGTAAAACACTGTCACCTCCTGCTGGCTGCCATGTGGGCAGCTTTCCCTCATGGATTTAGAGCAGGACATGGATAAATCTGGGACCTTGGACAGTCCAGGATTGTGCACCTTGGTGGAGAAACTCCTGGAAGTGTGTTGGATCCCATTCCTGTCTCCTCCCTGCTGTGACTCCTGCACTGTCTGAAGGGGCGCACTTGGATGTCCTTGTCACTGAGGTGCAGCAGCTTTAAAACTGAGGGAGGGGGACGAGAGTTTCCACCCAGGAAAATCCCACTGGATTTGACCTCTGCACACCTTCCAGGGTATCCCTGTCCCCTGGAAACTGAGGACATTTGGGTGGGGACAGGGAGTCAGATATGAGGGATAAATAAGAAAGTCTTTGCTGGCACCCAAGGGTTGAGATTTTGGGAAACGCTGGTTGGAGAACGTGAGGTTCACCCAGACATGGGATGAGCCTTGGGGGAGGTAAATGATGGGAACTCCTTACAGGGTGCTTGGACAAGGCTCTCAGCACATGGTGGGATTCTTGGGGTGTCCTGCACAGTGTCAGGAGTCGGACTCAATGATCCTGATGGGTCCCTTCCAACTCAGCATATTCTGGGATTCCATGATTGTATGATTCCGTGATTCCGTGATCTCGGAGGATGGAGCCTCCAAACCTCTCTGAGCACGTGTCTGAGACTCTCCCAGCTGACTTTGGAGGACACATCCTGGCATTGCTGCTGCAGGCAGGTCGCTTGCTCTCTCTGAAATCATGGATATAGGAGAGGCTGGGCCAGCTCGGGATGGGGAGAAGAGTGGCCTGCACATCGACCCTCCGTGTCTGCAGCATCATGAGCCACCCTTCTTTTCCAGCCTTGGCTCTCCTAAACCTGGTTATCCCGTTCACCAAAGTGCCTGGGTGCCCCGAGGCTCATCCCTGTCCTCCCACCTCACCTGACACCACAACAAGCTGCTCCAGCTCCCGTGGTCTTTTCTTTTTAATCTTCCTGCCTCTTTTCCATCTTGGAGCTGTTGCCAATTAAGAGCAAACTATTTGATCACGACATAATCCCGATGCCAGCAGGCAAGACCCGCTCAGGCACGGAAAGGGAGAGAGGAGAAGAGAGAAAGGGGGATAATAATAAAAATAATAATAATATAGAGGAGGGGAAAAGAATAAAAAAGACAAGCTCTTCTTCCATCTCTCCGCTCGCAAGGTAAAGAATCAAAAAGTCATTTGATGCATAATTGATTGCTTTGGAGTGACTCACAAATTGCTGAGGAGCCTTGATTCTCTGGGTAATAAGCACATGGAAAACACAGGGACGTTTTGACCGCGGGGTTGTGGAAGGGGGGGGGTGGGTCCAGGGGAGGAGGGAAAAATAAATACAAAACGAGCAGCTGAGCGAGCCCGAGCACCCGCGAATGTTTTAATGAGCCTCAAGAACAAGGCGTTTCAAGAAGCACCAGCTCGGGACAAAACAATGAATTAGCAAACAAAAAGCGGAAACAAAACAAAAAGGCGCTTTTTAGTATTTTCGTATTCTTCTTTTTTTTTCTTCTTCCCTTGGCAAGAGAAGCACAAAAGCGCTGAGCTGGCGGGACCGGGGTTGCAGGTTGCTCCCCCCGCTCCCTGTTTCTCTGGAATGTGCGGGTGGGAAAGGGAGAAAGGTTTGTGTGGTGCATCCCCTGACCCCGACTGCCCCATCCCGACGGCCACTGCCTCCCAAAAAAAAGCACTGACAGAAGCCTTTGGCTCGCTGTGACTGGAAAGCGGTGGCGTTGTGACCCTCGGATTTCACACTCGTGGGGGGATTCACCTCCAGAAAGGGAAGCGAAGAGGAAAAGCCGGGCTCCCTCTGCGCTCCTGGCTCGGTCCTTTTCCAAGGAGGAGTTTTACTGACCCAAAAAGTTCCTGGGCTCTGTGAGCGGTGGGTGAAATCCGTGTCACGCTCCATCAGCATTCCCGGGCGTGTAACGTGCCACGACATCCCACTTTGCGCCCTTAATGTTTCCGTGGCCCGTGGCCCTGAGCAGCGTTGGAAGGGCTGGCGAGCACCGTGTCTGCCCCACCTTTGCCGGGGCTCGGAAGGTGGGAAGTGATGACGGCAGCTCCGCGGTTCCAAATGGGATTAAAAAAGCCCGCAAAGGGTTCTCCAGCCCTAAGAGCTTTGAGGAAAAAACACCTCGGTGGGGATTTTGGGGAAGCTGCTCCCCCTTCCATCAGGAGCCTCCGCGGGGATGTTGTGATCGCCTTTGCTTGATTCCTAATCGCCTTTGGGTCTGATTCCTAATTCCCCAGGGATGAGTCCCTGAGGGTGTTGCTGTGTAATCTGGGGCCAGACACTCATCCTGAAATATCCCCACCTTCCTGGGGGTCCCTGATGGAGACTCCTGCACCAAAACCTCCCAGCAAAACCTGGAATCAGCCCTCAATTTACAGCCTCCTTCCCTGTCCTGGGACCAGCCCTGGGCAGCAGACCTGCACCAGCCCCTTCCCTGCCCCATGGAATGCCTGCATGCACCGAGGAGCTTGGAATCCTTTAGGGGGAAAGCCTGTTTGCCAGCACGCATGGAGAGGGCTGGTATCCCTGCAGGAACCGGTGGGGTGAATCCAACTCTGACGTGGAGATAAGTGCCTTTTCCTGCTTCCTCGAAGTCTCTCCTGTTGGCAGGCAATTGCTGAGGGCCATTAAGCCAGCCTGAGGTTGGCTTTCAGCCTCTGTGCAGCGCTCTGAATGTGCTGGAAGTGTTGGGACTGAGCTGTCCCATGGATTTCGGGGCTTGCTTGGTGTCTGTGCCCACCACACTTATCCTCAGGGGTGTCCATGTCTCCGTGACCTGGAGTCATCACATCGGTGTAGTGATGGGAGCTTCTCCAGGCTCCTGAGCAGCTCAGAGGGATTTCTGGGGTGGGAAACATGGCTATGAGGTAGATTTTTTCTCTCGAAATCCATTGGATGAGGTGAAGCGAATCCTTGGAGTCAGGCAGGGAATGTGAGTGCTCCCAGTGGAGAGCTCAGCTGTGCTTATGGAAGAGCCTGGCTGAGCTCGAAGTGGTGAAGTAGAAGAAATAGCTTTGGGAGAGGCTTGTCATGTGGGTTTAGAGGGCAGGAAACAACACCCCTTTGTATCATCATTTTGCTAATTTTATTAGCCTTTATCTCATATTAATGAAAGAATTAATAAAGCATGAAAAGTTTGTCTTCTTTTACTACTTAGGCCTTTTCACACTTATAGGACCATATTCTTCCCTTCCCTTCCCTGCCCTTCCCTTCCCTTCCCTGCCCTTCCCTTCCCTTCCCTGCCCTTCCCTTCCCTTCCCTGCCCTTCCCTTCCCTTCCCTGCCCTTCCCTTCCCTTCCCTGCCCTTCCCTTCCCTTCCCTGCCCTTCCCTTCCCTTCCCTGCCCTTCCCTTCCCTTCCCTGCCCTTCCCTTCCCTTCCCTGCCCTTCCCTTCCCTTCCCTGCCCTTCCCTTCCCTTCCCTGCCCTTCCCTTCCCTTCCCTGCCCTTCCCTTCCCTTCCCTGCCCTTCCCTTCCCTTCCCTGCCCTTCCCTTCCCTTCCCTGCCCTTCCCTTCCCTTCCCTGCCCTTCCCTTCCCTTCCCTGCCCTTCCCTTCCCTTCCCTGCCCTTCCCTTCCCTTCCCTGCCCTTCCCTTCCCTTCCCTGCCCTTCCCTTCCCTTCCCTGCCCTTCCCTTCCCTTCCCTGCCCTTCCCTTCCCTTCCCAAACCTTCCCTCCCCTTCCCCTTCCCAGCACACTGGGAATCTTCCCACCCAGGGGACAACCCCCAGGACCACCTTCAGCGTTGGTAACAGCTCTGACCATAAGACCACACTCCCTATGAATGGGTGAGACCTCTTGGAAAAGCAGGATGACACATCCCTCGTGGTCCCCCATCCGTAGCGGTTGCACATCCATGATGTTCCCACACGCAAATCCACCCACCCTGCCGGGGATAAGCTGGTTTAACCAACACCGTGCCTGGTTTTACCAATAACACCATCTCCAGCCCTGGAAAACTCTTACCCAGGGCATCATTCCAGCCTGGAAACACCCCTGCACCCCACCAGGAGCCCTGATTCCGGCACACATCCCCTCCGTGCTGCCGCCGGATGCCGCGCCACTGGCAAAGCTCGTTAATATTCCGACAGCTCCGATCTCTCTCTCCGTCTCTAAACTAAGGCTGCTCCTAAAGAGGGGTTTAATTGGGCCCCGGCTCCTCCGCGTGTGGCCTCGTCAAGTCTCTGCACAGCAGCACCCCGGAGAAGGAGGAAAATTGGGAATAGCAGCGGAGGGAGGGGAAAAGGAAGGGTGGTAGGAAGGGACTCCGAGCCCTGCTTTGAAAGGGAAGCAAAGAGAAGAGACCTGTCAATAGGATCAAGCTGGAGGTGGCCGTGAAAAGCCTGGCAGCTCCGCGCTCCGTGATGTCGGGGAGGGGGAGCGCTGGGAAAGCACGGGGTCGATCCGTGGAGATGAAGGAGGAATGACAGCCCCTGAGGGTGGCAGGGTTTGAAAGGAGAACACACAGGAGCCAAAACCTGCAGAGAGACACTTGCAACTTTTCACTTATTCCCTTTGACAAGACAATGGAGTTTTCTTTCCTTCTTCCCTCCCCTTCCCTGTTCCCCCCCTCTCCTTGTTTTTTAAAGTGGGTCCCATAGGGAGAAGCAGAGAGTTCTCAAAGGATGAAACAACTGGCGTGATGGGGAGGGGAGGAGAGAAAGGGGAAGAAAGGAGGGAGGAGAAGGGCTCATTTCCACATGGGACTCTGCTTTTCCCGGGAGGAGGAGGAAGGATTGGGCCGAGAGGGGCATCGCCCTACCCTCGGCTCAGGACCGGCCAGAAGCTCCCAGTCCCAAGAGGGGGTCACAAACTGGGTGGGGGGCACCCCAAGGATGCAGCCAGGGACCTGATTCCAAGCCAATGGGGAGTTTCCCTGATTCCTCTGCAGTGAGAGGTGGGTGGAAGTGGGAGAGTGGAGGGACTGAATCCTTTTCCCGAGTTGGTTCTGCGCCCAGTGGTGCCAGGGAAGGGAGGTTGGACTTCTGTGCTGGACAGAATTCCCAGGGCACATGAGGGTCAGCAAAGTCACCTGTTCCCTCCCAGCCTTCATGCTGTGGAACTGGAGAGACTGGGAAAATGCCAGTGAGGACTGATGGAATGTTGTCCCCTCTGTCCAAGCCCCGGGGGGAGATGAGGAATGGGCAGCTCTGGCGGATTCACACCCCCAAGTCTGCTCCAGGATTTAATTGTGCTGTGGAGGAACCCTCCGTCCCTCCCTTCATCTTCCTCCTGTTTTCCAGGTGAGATTCCCCCCAGGAAGAGCTTCAATGGGCCTAAATGGACCTAATGTACAAACTAATTTTTTAGGAAAGTTGTTTGTTTGGTTGGTTGGTTTCTTTCTCCTGAGTGTTTCTCCTTTAACCTCATTTCTCTCTGTCAAAGATTGGGAGGAGAGGATGGGGAAGGCCCATGGTCAGGCTGGGATCAGGACACAAATTTTGGAATTTCTTCATTGTTCTCCATGTAAAAAAAAGAATGGCTTTTCCAGAAGGGAAACAGGAGGGACCCAGAGCTTGGCAAAAAAAAAAAAAAATCCTGGGAAGGACAAGGAGCTGTTTTCCAAGAAGTGAATTTGGCCAGAGGGTGAGAGAAAGGGATCTCCCCGGAGGCAGTGAGGTCTCTCCAGAGCTTTTCCCACGGAAGAAAGGACATGGATGGGGATGTGTGGTGGGGACACCTCCCCACAGAACTGGTCAGCAGGAAGGAAAGGTTACAAGATCATCTGTGGGACTTTCCCTTTGTGTGGGGGATGTTGGCAGGTGGGAAGGGATGGACATGGGCTGCAGGAACCAGCAGTGACCGGAATAACCGGGAAAAGCGTGGAAGTGTGAGAAGGCACAGAGCTGTGGGATCCAGGAGAGGGTCTGCACATCTCCCAGTCCAACAGCTCACAAGGCAGGGTCTAAAATGGTCATCGCCTTGTCTCGTTGTGTGCAGATTGTCTCCAAGGACATGAGACCCCTCAGCTCCTTTTGGATCCTGACTTATGGTTTGAACACCCACTTGCAGAAAAAAAATCCTCTTCTCACTCATGATTTTCCATGTTCCAGCTTGTCCTTCCCCCGGGGAACCTTTGAGGTGAGTTTGCCTCTGCCTTCCCTACACTCTTCCAGCAAGAAGGTGGGAATCTCCCAGTAACCTTTTCATCTCCTGGTGAACAAATCCACCTCTTGGCCCCTCATCTCATGTCCTGTTCTCCATCCTGGGCCACCGGTGGCCTCTGATGGACACACTGTGTTCCCTCTCACCTCCACCCTGCCCCAGTCCTGAGAGGAAGATCACGGTGGATGAGTGATGGCATGTTCCTGTCCTGATTTCCAGCCCCCATTCCAGATGGTGGAGGATTATAAGGAGATATTTTCAAGGTGGAATTTGGATTTCAAGGTGGAATTTGGAGTGAAGCTCTAAAGCCCTTTGGAAGGGACTTGAATGAGTCGGAGAAGAGTTTGTCTGCTGGGATGGGGTTGTGCCACATGGAGGTCCCAAGGCAGTCTGGGATGGGGATGTGGGGATGGGGAACAATCCTGTGAGAAGCACAGGGAGCACCAGTTGATTAAAACTCCTGTTTTCTGGCATCTCCACGGGAAGAAGGCAGAGAAGTTGGCAATGAGGAGGACTCTGGTCACCGTGGACCAGGGTGATTTTGATGCTTCTTGCAGGACCTTCTTGGAAAGGCACAACTGCTGTTGGATCACTGCCTGGATCTGGAAGGATTAAATGACACCAAAAACTTGGGACTTGTTATCCAAACAGCTGGGAATGGCCATGTGCCTGAATCCTGAGGTCTCACCAGCACAACCATCAAGGAGGAACCACCACGAGCCCTTCTCATCAGGTTATGTCCAAGCACTGGCTGAAGGAGATCAACATCATAAGGCCCATTTTAGAGGGACAGGAAACAAAGCATGGAGATGTGAGACACTGGAAGAAGGAGGAACCAGGGTGGGATGTTCTCCATCTCCCCTCAGGGACCTGCAGGTGAGCTGTGTGCCCACCACCCCTTTGTGGCCAGTGGGGATAAACCCAGGGTGGTCAGTGTAGTTTATACAGAGTCACCTCAATGCTCATCCAGTTCCAACTTCCCTGCAACGGACATGGAACATCCCATCCTGATTGTGATGGAACCTTATCCCAATTTCTCTGTGGCCTGCACTTTAAGGATGAGAGGAACTGTTCAAGCTTCTCCAGCTCTCAGATGAACACCAGCATGGTTAGGCAGATCTCCCACAGCCCCAGGATACCCTCTGGATGCTTTGCCTCACTCACATGGGATGCCGAGACAGCCAGACTGGTGAGGAACATAAAACCATGGAATCCTGGAATGGTGTGGGTTGGAAGGGACCTTCAAGATCACCTATTTCCAACCCCCTGCCATAGGCAGGGACACCTTCCACTAGCCCAGGTTGCTCCAAGTCCCATCCAGCTTGGCCTGGGACACTTCCAGGGATGGGGCAACCACAGCTTCTCTGGGTAACCTGTGCCAGGGCCTGCCCACCCTCACGGGGAGGAATTTCTTTTGTACATTTGACCTAAAATTCTTCTCTTTCATTTTGAAGCCATTCCCCTCATCCTGTCACTCCAGACCCTTGCCAATTGTCTCTCTCCATCCTTCTTGGCTCCTCTTAGGTACTGGAAGGTCACAATTAGGTCACCCCAAAGCCTTCCCTTCTCCAGGCTGAACAATCCCAACTCTCCCATCCTTCCCTCCCAGCAGAGCTGCTCCATCCCTCTGCTCATCTTGATGCCTCCTCTGGACTCGCTCCAGCAGCTCCATGTCCTTCCTGTGCTGGAGACCCCAGAGCAGAATCCCCTCCCTAAATCCCGGCCTGATGCCCATCTCCCATCCCTTGGCTCCGTCAGGGCTCTTGAGAGCATTATGAGATGAAGGAATGAGCACAATTTCTGTCCCTTCCCTTTTCTGTCCCCAGCCAAATTCCCCCCACCCACAGATCTCAGCCGGAAAAAATAAATCCATGATCCATGAGATTCCCTGTTGACTCTGCTGGAAAAAAAATCTGCTGCTTCAGCACAGCGGAGCAGAGAGAGGAGCTGCACGTCCACTTGTGTCTCCAGATAATCGTGAGTTCCCTGGGAAGATCTTGTCCAACCCAGACAGCAAAATGTGTTAAATTAAAAGTATTCATAAAATCAGGGGCTTCATCGGTCGTTGAAACTGCCCAGTGACATCCAGGAAGGGATTGGCCAAGGCGAGAAGTGAGAAGGAAAGTTCTTGACCTTTCTGCTTCATCTCTCTTGCGGGAGAGACAATGTGGGATCAAATATGGGATCCACCACAGCATTCCTTGGCTGGGACATCTTTCACTTGCAACACGGCACCTCCTGCTTGTTCTGGTCTCTCCAGGCCCTCCCCAGAAAAGCTGTTAATTCAAGGACCTGCTCCCTGGATCCTTTGCTTGTGGCGTCTGAATGTCACCTGCCCAAAGACCTGTGCAGGAGTTGCTGGGGAGTAGGACCAAAAGAGGTCCGTGGGAGGTGGGACAACTGATGGCAGGTGAGGGGAGACATTTGTCTGAACAAGGTCCACTTGAGGATGAGATGATTTATACTCCAAACTTCCCTTTTTGGGCTTGTTATGAACCTTGGGATTCCTGGCTCTGGTGAAGAAGCTGCAGAAGCAACATCCACGTGGTGGGTGTGAGATGAATCCCATGAAAAATTGGACCTTTGGTGCTTGTGTTTCTGTGGTGGCTCCAGAAAGGATCTGTCCTCTGCCCTCAGGTGTCCCCAAGTGCAGCTTTTGCACCACCTGGAGATCTGACCTATTTTATAGGATTTTCAGAGGGACTGAACAGCTGGACCACGATGCTGACCCTAAAATGGGGACCTTCCAACCATTCCCTCTGCCAACAGGTATGGAGAGGAGAAGAGTGGGGAGGACATTCCCCTTGGACAGGTGACACTGGCACGGCCTCACCTGCAGCTGGGAGGTTGCCCTTGAGTCCTGCAGAGCATCTCAGCCATGCCAGGGACCATCAGCTCGTGTGTTGTGCACGATGTTGTCGTGACACATCCTGCTGTCTGAGGTGGGAAAAGAGATGAAATTCCCGCCGGGATGAGCCATTTGTGAGGAGACAGGCAGCACAACCGGGCTGGCTGGAGAGTGCTGCTCCCCCAGGAGTGGCTCCCACAAAGATTCCCACCTCCCTCTCCGGGAGACACCTCCTTGGGCGAGCCCAGTGATGAGCAGGACCACATGAGGAACATCCTCCATCCCTTCTCTTCATTTCACGTCTCCGCTTTCAGCCTCCCTCCCTCTCTTTGTCTTTGCTTTCCCTCCACCCTCCCCACCCCTCCTTTGCTTTGCCACTCCTATTTC